>JACGAQ010001394.1:0-61359 GCA_014119065.1 Orius insidiosus | reverse complement strand
TTTTTGGTGTAAAAAAATTGCCACTTTTTATTATATTTTTTTTTTAGTAGGGAGAAATTTCGTACTTCTACCCATTACGAGAGGCACATCCGTAGGCCAAAGAGCCCATTATTTCACCTTGACACTTAAAAAATTTTTCGAAAAAAAAAAACTTAAAAAATTTTTAAAAAAAAACCGGAAAAGTTTTCGAAAAAAAAATTTTTTAAAAAAAAAACAAAAAAAAAAAAAAAAAAAAAAAAAACTTTTAAAAAACCCTCCTTTACTTCCCCTACTCCCCTTCCTTATACTTTCTCCCTTATACTTCCCCTCCTTCATTACTTTCCCCTCCTTATACTTCCCTTTATACTTTTTTCCCTTATACTCCCCGTTATACTTTCTGACTTATACCTCCCCTCCTATATACTCCCCCTCCTAAATACTCTCTTTAAGGAAGTTTTCGTTGGAAGCTCTTCAAACCAGTAATTTTTTCCGTTTTCAACATTCACTTTTTTCAAGAGATCACCTTTTTACCAGATTTTAGGACTTTTCCTCTTTTTTTTACGGGCGAGAAACTTCCTTTTTACTTTGTATTTGTATTAGTATCTTGAACTTTGTTGTTTAATTTTAAAGACGGGACCGCAATTGCTTTATTTCGCTAATTGACTTTCTGCTTTTGACCGCAATTTGCAGAATATAGAAATTTATTAGGTTGCATTTTCAGATTTAACGTAATCCTATTTGTTAATGATCTAATTTTGTCGGCCGCATAAGTGGGAGCATTTAAATCCTCTTTCCTCGTTTATATCGTCTGGGGGTAACTAAAATAGGCTTTGAACATTGAGAATAACAATTTTAAACGGTTTTTTCCCTCGGCGGAATCGAATCTTCCGATTCGGTTATTAATCATAGCCACCTGTTGACTTCAAAAGTTTCGCGATCGGCTTCTATTTTATGGAGTTCTCTCCCTTCCCAAATTGACGGGCGCCGGAATAGCTTTTAGAAACTTAAAGGCTAGTTAACGCAGAGTTTAATGATAAATATTGAAAAAGTTCGTGGAAGAGGAAAAAAAATATAGGTTTTAACAAATAGGAGCAAATCGTCGCTAATTGGAACTCTTCTATTCTCGAGGGAGATCGATCGGTGGAAGAGCCCCTCCGTAAGTGAAACAGTCGATAATCTCCATTTGGTCGGCGTTCTTTTTTCCCTTTTCAACCCCCGCACCGTTTCGCCTGGAGGACGTTTGTTATTACGGGACCGTGATTTGCTTCTCTGAAAGCCCTACTTAAATGACGGAGGCGAGGGAGAAGAGGGCGGGAAAGTTCAATCCCAATCTTGAGACCATCGTCACACAAATTAACCACTCAATCATTTTGAGAAAGCTTTTTTTCCTTCTCCATCTTCTCTTTTTTTCTTTTCTTTCTCTTCTTTTCTTATACTTTTCCCCATCGCCTGTAATTTTGTCGGAAATGAGAGTTTTATTAGGATTAATCATAATGTCCGCTAAAAGATGATTCGTTTTTCCTTTCAAAAATTTTTTTTTTGTGCATAAAAACGATGAAAAACTAAATCCTAAAAAAAGGATATTTTTTAATTTTCTCTTTGACGCCCAAGATAATATTTAAAAAAGGCGAAATTAAGTCAATAAGAAAGGAATTTAAAAAAGGACGAATCCCGTCGGGGGTATTGAGAGAGAAAAAAAATATTGACAAATCCAATGTTTAAAGGGTCTTCTTTTTCGCAGTGAATAAAAGGTTTAAAAAAATTGTCTCTTTTCGCTAAAAAAAAAGGCTTTATTTTAATTGCGTCGTTTTTCTTAGACAATTTATTATTAAATAGTTTAATTAAAAGGAGAGCTTTGTTTATAAAATAAGTGTTTAGGTTAATTTATAGGAGAGCATAGCTTTTAGTCTAATTTGTGTAATCAACAGGGCTGTTCATAAACATTAGTTTAAAATAGTAAAAAATGTGTACTCAAATTCCATTTGAAAGTAAATAAATAACAAATAGAAAGTAGACCCTATGTTTGGGAAAATGTAGACAAAGGAACGTTTTTAAAATAATTTTTGAACGCAGGAGATTGGCCGAAGAGGAAGATGAACTTTCCGAAGTTCAACCGGACGCTGTGCCGCCTGAAGTCCGCGAATGGCTCGCATCGACTTTCACACGTCAGATCGCACCGACGAACGGAAAAGCGACGAGAAGCCCAAATTTAAGTCAGTCGCACACGCAATCCGAGCGGGGATCTTCGTCGACCGGATCTATCGCCGTGTCAACACCGCCGCTCTTATGCAATTCCCTCCCGAAGTAGTCCAAGTTTTAAAGGTTCGTCGTTTTTTTCTTACAAAAAGTTCAAATCTCTCCTTTTTATACTATAATTTAATCTGTTAACTTTTTTTTATTAAAAAAGAGAGACAAAAAACTTCTAGCTCTAATTTCAACAAATCTTCCCTTTAATTCCTAACAATCCAAGAGGTTTTCCTTATAACTTTAGTGGGAGAGAAACAAACCTTTGGGCTTGTACTCGTTAAGAAAGTTTAACTTAAATTAGGTTTTATTAAAAGTCCACTGATCAAAAAGTCATATAAAATGTAATTACATTTTAAATAATTATTGCCATAATCAAAAAGTTTCATTATTTTGGATAAGCACCTTACGGAATCCTAAAATGTCATTAAATATTTAAATTTCTTCCTAAAAAGACTTAATAAAATGAATTTTAAATTAAAAACCACGCCTCTCTTGTTTATTTCAACTTGAGCTCTATAAATTCGAAGTTATAGACTCATTAGACTTCTGGTTAATGGCTCCCTCGAGCGGAAAATCTCTAGGGGCGTTTACTTAATTTTTAAAATTTCTAATTGCTTTTTTTGTAAACTTTCAGACGTTAGATGAATGGTCTTTCGATGTTTTTGCACTTCATGAGTCTTCAGGAGAGCAACCCATCAAATTCTTATCGTACGATTGCTTAATAGATATGGGATTCTGCACAAATTTAAAGTAATTTTTTTATATACTCGTGCTTCACAACACATTCCCCTTGGCCAATTTTTGAACAATTTAGCGGTCAACAGCGCCATCTTTCATTCTAAAATGCCACTTTAGTTCTTTTACAGCTCACAGATAGCGTAAGCGATTCTTTCTCTTTCATAAATATACAGGGTGGTCCACTTTAGGACGTCAATAAAAAATAAGGTTAAGTGGCATAATAAACTAAGTAAAACGTGACTTTTCCGCCTGTCCTATCTCAATTATACGCCTTAAAAAAGGGCTTTCTAATTTTTTTTTAGGTGGAATACTCTGCGACACGAAGCGTCAAATTCAATTTGATGTTAGACCTTTAGGTTTTAAAAAAACATTTGCCCTTTATTTATTAGGTGTACAAAATGAAACCACAGGGTAAATTTGAATTTGTAGATTTTAGCCGAGTTTCATTTTGTACACCTAGTGTTCATTTTTTCAAATTTTAAACATTTTAGGCGTTAAAGTCCATCAAAAGTTGACCTCTCCCATGTAAGAAGGTTATTGAAGTATAACCATTAAGAAGGTTAATTTTTAAAGGCTTGTAAATCGTAAACCGTTACAGATATTGAAAAAATGCACTAAATAAAATCTGTTGGAAATTTAATTCTCTTTAATTTTATTCTATTCATTTTTTCTCTAGGACGCACTGTTTCAAGATAAATTTATTTAAAAATATTTTCCGAAAATGGTGCATCCTAGAAAAAAATAAAGTACAAATTTATAGAGAATTAAATTTCCTACAATTTTTATTTAGGTGAAACCCTAATATCTGCCTGGATTAAATTAAAAATGTGCTGATCTCATTGGATGTAGAGATTTTAATTTAAAGCTTTCATTCCTATATGGATTTTTTAATAAGAGCCCCAACTTGCCTACCTCATCAAGATAAATCATTTGTCCCCTTTCCACTACTTAAAAAAATGGGTTTTGCCTATTTTTAATTTGAATCCTTTAATTTTCAGATGGTCCCGGCTACTTTGGAAAATTTCCTTACTAGAATTGAAGAAGGTTATGGAAAATATAAAAATCCATATCATAATAACCTGCATGCTGCAGACGTTACGCAAACCGTCCATTTTATGCTCTGTAAAACTGGTCTCATGGTAAAAATAATTTTTAGGTTATATTTCCAACACTTATTAAATTGTAGAACTGGCTGACCGATTTGGAAATTTTCGCGACGTTATTTGCGGCTCTCATTCATGATTTCGAGCATACTGGGACAACCAATAATTTCCATGTAAACTCAGGGTCGGAAACAGCACTTTTGTATAATGACAGAGCGGTTTTAGAAAACCACCATATCAGTTCTTCTTTCAGGTATTTCACCTTTTGTTGTTATTTGACTAATTTTAATTTTCAGGGTATTAAAAGACGATGATTGTAACATTTTACAAAATTTATCAAGAGAAGAATACAGGGAGTTTCGAAACCTTGTTATCGACATGGTCCTCGCAACAGACATGAGCTTCCATTTTCAGCAACTGAAGACCATGAAAAATCTCATAACATTGCCAGATGCGACGTAATTAGAAAGAAAAATTTTTAAAATAAGATTTACCTTTTTTTAAACTTCAGAATCGACAAATCGAAAGCGTTATCGTTGGTCCTCCATTGTTGTGATATATCCCATCCGGCGAAACGTTGGGAATTACATTATCGGTGGACGATGCAGTTATTGGAAGAGTTTTTCAGACAAGGAGATAAAGAAAGGGAATTGAACCTCCCATTTAGCCCCTCTGTGATAGAAATAATATTATGATTGCTGAATCTCAAATTGGTAAATTTTTCTTTTAATATAAAACTTTCTGTAACCTTTATTTTTAGGCTTTATTGATTTTATCGTTGATCCAAGCATGAGTGTGTGCAACGATATGCTCGAGGCAATTTTAGCACCGGAAAAGCCAGCGAAAAAAGATACTTCTGGTACATATTTTTTATATATGTTTTTTTTTATTAAGGGTTCGATAAGGCTTAGAGTATAATAAACCCTTAAAGAGTAGAAAAATAAACTAAGGTTGTTTAGAGTTAACCGTTCGCGGTTATAAAACCTTTCATTCTTTTTTTATTTTAATAGGTTAGTTTATTCAATATTTTTGCTTTTTTATCTAGAAAAAGAGACTGAACCATTTGTTCTGACCAAACCATGGGTTGCCTGTTTAACGGACAACAAAAAGCATTGGAAAGAAAAAGCCGTGCAGGGTTTGTATCTCTTTATAACATTTTTTCACTCAATAACTTCTTTTATTTCAGAGGCAGCAAATAAACAAAAGACACCCGAACCATCATAATTTTCTATCGTCACGATCGCAGGAATCCCACTTATTTCCATTGTCGTTTTCCATCGACACACCTTATTTTTATTGTAAAAAGAAAAAATTAAGAAAGTAGTTATCTGTGGAAAAATAGTTAACATATATTTATATTATGTAAATAATGGCTATGAAGTAGGTAGGTGATGAAAGAGCTTAACAAAATAGTCTCATTTTAAATGTCCAGAAAAGCAAAGGACGAGGGAACATAGTTCTTTTAGCTAGAATTTAATTTTAATAGAGAAGAAAATTTAGAATAAATGTATAAGTAAAAAAAATGTTTTTTCTTTTAAAAAAATGATAGATTTAGAAAATATTAGGGTTTTTCTGGAAAGTTTGGGTCCATATTTGAGGTGTGTTGTTCACATTCCAGGCTCCTTCGATGGAATTTTTGTTTAAAAAAAATTTTATAATATTTCTGCTACATTATCCCTCTTATTATAAGGAAAATCATGAATTTCTAGCTTGTAACGGCTGAAACTGTGATTCTAGAATGTAGTTTTCCTCAATAAAAGACTTGAAACTTTTTGTTTTTCTCGGGTAAGTAGCGGGTAGATGTTTAAAATGAGACGACTAAAAGAATTTAAATGTTTATCTTCACTGAAATGTTTATTCGGGCTGTCCTTTCTGTGTAGGCTATTATGTGTGATATCCAAGAATAGAAAAAAAAATTGGTAGATTCTGAAAGAAATCTACCTAAAAAATATTTTATATTGTAAAGATAAGCTTTACAACAAAATATCTTGCCTTTTCAACTTCTACTCTTACATTTTCTAATGAGTCGTTTTACAAGGAGGCTACAGGACCACCTTGCCGATTTCAATGAAAATTTTTTACCCAAAAACACATAAACCTGAAAACCGAACAGAAAAAATGAACCAAAATCTCAAAGTCTTCTTTTTATTGCCAAATTCCTTGAAATCGGCGAGGGGTCCACTAACGTTAGTTTCAAATGCACTTTAAAAGGAATAGCTTTTTGATCGCCAACCTGCCTTGTTAATCTAGTTTTAGCTGTTTATTTTACTGTAAATTTATGTTATACATTTCAGTTTGAAAGAAAAAATTATTTAAATGTTTTTAGTGTTAACAATGTTAAAAAAACTTTTTTTTGTTCTTTTGTTTTCAATCGCTGTATATCATTTATAAAATTCTGACCAAAAAAAGAACTTCCTCTTGTATTCTAAAAAGCAGAAATGTTATAAAATGAATTAAATGCTGCTTTAAATATCGGAAAAACATAATAGTATTACTGTGTGATATGTTTCTGATTTTATGGAAAAAAAAAAAAAGTGTGAACGATAATCGGAAAAAATAAATTTAAAAAATTCTATGAAAACTGTTTTTTTAATCCCTTTTACTTAGAGTTTTTGAGATTTTTTTTCCACTTCTCTGGCCCTTATATTAACTTCTTAAAGAAGTTATTGCGATACCCTCGACGTCGGGTTTTTAGGGAGGGGTCTTCAAGACCCGGAGGGTCAAATCGAATATTGATCTTTACCGATCTCAACTTTGTCTGTGGTTCCGGCCGGCCGTAGCATTTTTCCGGAACACTTACGGCCACAGTTTTAACCGATTTTCACCAAATTTTCACAAATCTTCCTTAGGCCGTTCGCACACTGGAGCCGACTACGTGCGACTCGGAGTTGTACGAAGTAGTACGACTTCGTTCTAGAGATCCTAACAGTAACAATTAAATGGAACCTCGCCCACTGCAACCGACTCAGTCGTGCGTATACGTGCGTTCATATCCGACTTACGACTCGATCCAAACTTGTTGGATTTTGTCGCAGGTCGCGTGCGATTTTTGCGTTTTCAGAGTGAATTATTAATTATTATGGATACCGAAAAGCTCATTTCTCTTGTGCAAAATGCTGAGTGCTTGTGGGACCAAAAAATGTAAAGAAATGTAAAGAAAAAAATGTAAGAAATGTAAAAAGAAAAATGTAAAGAAAGAATGTCTTTCTTAAATCCTCTTTAACATTTCCAAAATGTAGTAAAATGTTTCCTTTTTCATGCGGAAATACGGAAAAATTTGAAATCTCAGAAATCTGAATTTTCATACGATCAGTCGGCTCCAGTGTGCGAGGGAAGCGTACGACCTGAACGCACGACTTGGTCGTGCGTAGTCGCTGTCGCGCCTAGTCGGCTCCAGTGTGCGGCCGGCCTTAGTCGGAGAAGAAGAATGTAACGAGGGCGATTTTTGAATTTCGAAAAAAATGGCGGAGATATGTCTGTTTGAAATTTTAAAAAATTCGCTGCGGCCGAACCGTTAATCCGATTTTACAAATTTTCACAATTATTCCTTATATTTTTTAAGAATTTTTGGTGTAAAAAAATTGCCACTTTTTAATTATCATTTTTTTTAGTAGGGAGAAATTTTATTTGCACGTAGGCCAAAGAGCCCATTATTTCTACCTTGGCACTTAGACAAATTTTCGAAAAAAAGAACTTAGAAAATTAAAAAAAAAAAAAAAAGGAAAAGGAAAGCCCGGAAAAAAATTTTCGAAAAAAAAAAAACTGGAAAATTTTTGGAAAAAAACAAAACTCGGAAAATAAAGTTATATTTCCCTTATACTTCCCCTCCGTTATACTACCCTCCTTAACTTCCCCTCCATATACTTCCCCTCACTTATACTTCCCTCCCATATACTTCCCACTTTCCCTCCCATAACTTCCCCTACGTTTTACTTCCCCTCCGTTATACTTCCCCCTCCTATATAGATACTTCTCTTTAAGGAAGTTTTCGTTGGAAGCTCTTCAAACCAGTACTTTTTACTCTTCTTCACTCCCACTTTTCTTGGCTAAAAAAACTTTTTTTGGAAGAAACATAATGGAAATGTCGTTGTAGAGCGTTTTCTTAGGTCTTTTCTCCCGATAAACACTTTTTGTGGCCTCTTTCTGTTTGATAACCCCTTTTTTATCTTTTGTTCAGTTTTTCGGCCAAGAAACGCCCTTTTTATCGAATTTTGTGTGTTTCTTCCGTCTTATGCTTAAGAAAACCCTTTATATTGGCTGAGAAAGTCCCTTTTTGTGACCTACAATGATGACTAATGAAATCGTAAAACCATAAAATTGTGGTAAGCAGTGGTTTTATGAAGAAAAGCATAGAGGAAGGGCTCTACTTGACTGCCATCTAGAGAAATCACCGAGAACTCTTACGATACTCACGTTTCCTCATAGAGAGAGCTCAAATGTCAGAATTACAAATGATGTCAAACGTCACGTGTGTAACAACTCGTAATTTTAAAAATATTACAAAGAGTGGGAGAGAATTACGCAATGTTTGACCGCTTTGATTATTTTCTTCCTCTTCGAGCAAGTGTTTAGAGTGGGAAACTCCCGCTCAGTTTACAATCGCCTTTCAGTTGACCTATTATCGTCTAATAAGGATTAAGAGATTTCAGTTTCGAACCACGTGGTCAACGCCCATATCATGGAATTGACTCATTTATCGCCAATCCACATTTAAAATTCTATTCCTTTCCCTATTTCATTCTTTATTCTTTAATTTACATTTAATTAGTCATTATGGGCGACCATGAAGGAATAAGAATTCGCCGGACGAAAAGCGTCACTCGCGCTGAAGAAATACAAAAAGAAGAAGCCCAAGCACGTCGCTCACAACATGACAAGCCGTAAGTACCAAATTTAAATTTTAAAAAGAATATATTATCTTAATCATCATAACTTTTTTTAAATCAAATATTTATTTTTTAAACAATGAATTCAAAGTGCCTGAAATAAAAATCAACTTTAAAAAAAAAGTCAATAAATAATTGCTGCTAAAAGGGGGGGGGGATTTTTAAAAAAGGATTTAAAAAAAAAATAGAAATTGATCTAATAATTTTATGGAGGCCTAATTTTTAATTGTTATTACTTATAATTGCAGTTGGAAACTTTGAAGGAAAATAAATTAAATGATTTTCAAAATAATATCATTATCAGTAATGTTGACTTGTAGATTATTCTTAAGAGTTTTTCAAGTGATGCATAAAATTCAAGGATTAAGTTATTATGAAAAATTATTCAGATTTTTTATAATTTAATTTTTTAAATATTTTTTCTATCTAATTTAAAATGACATGAATTTGCCACCCCTTTTCTAAAATAAATTTATTAATAAATAAACCAGCTGGATGTCATAGACTGGAAGGTTGGTAGAATGAGGCCTTGTAGTTTCGATTCCTTGAAGAATGGAAAAGTTGATTTTTTGACATATTTAATTATTAGGTGTACAAAATGAAACTCGCTAAAATCTACAAAATTCAAATTTACCCTGTGGCTGAGTTTCATTTTGTACACCTAATAAATAAAAATTGTAGGAAATTTAATTCTCTATAAATTTGCACTTATTATTTTTTTCTAGGATGCACCATTTTCGGAAAATAATTTTTTTTTAAAATAAATTTATCTTGAAAACAGTGCGTCCTAGAGAAAAAATGAATAGAATAAAAATTAAAGAGAATTAAATTTCCAACAGATTTTATTTAGTGCATTTTTTCAATATCTGCAACGGTTTACGATTTACAAGCCTTTAAAAATTAACCTTCTTAATGGTTATACTTCAATAACCTTCTTACACGGAGAAGGTCAACTTTTGATGGACTTTAACGCCTAAAATGTTAAAATTTTGAAAAATGAACACTAGGTGTACAAAATGAAACTCGGCTAAAATCTACAAAATTCAAATTTAAGTTTCATTTTGTACACCTAATACAAATTCTTTTTTCTTTATATTTTTTCATTTTATTAAAATTGATTTTTTGTTGCAGATGTCACAAGCCCAGAGACTCTTTATTTTCATGGTCGTCTGGATTTACGAATTTCACAGGCCTTGTAAACTGGGCCTTTCTACTACTTTCAATGGGAGCTATAAGACTGTTATTAGAAAATTTAATCAAGTACGCAATTATTTTTGACCTACTAGTGAATTTGAAGATAAAAACTTCCTTCTATGAAAAACGTAATTTTGATTATAGGAATGGATGTCAACTGGAAGGGGGGTCCCCATGATTTTCAGCTTAGAAGAAATAAGACATTTCCCGCAATTTTTGAGGACCCTGGGCGTTTTTACATAAAACTCCAATTTTTATTGGATTTTAGGGAGTTTTCCTCTGTTTTTTGACAAAGAAACCCAATTTATACAATTTTTTTTTTCCTTTTTTTATTTTTACATTTTTTTTTTTGAGAAATAAAAGACATTTTTATCGGATGTTCAGAAGTTTCCCTTGATTTTTACGCCCCCCCCCCCCCCCAAGACAGGCTAAAACTTTTTGTTTTTATCCAAATCTTCAGTAAATTTCGGTTTCCGATAAAATGTTGGATATTATTTTCCTTGGAACTCCTCCCGTAAAAACCCGTTATTACAGAAAATTAATAAAAAAAAAAATTGCTTTTTTCTACAGCGTTCTAAACAGTTGTTGTTGGTAAACTTGAGGGCAAAGAATGGAAGCGTTTTATAGTTCAGCTTCCACTATTCATCTCAAAAACAATTTTTCTTATTCTTATGCACCCCTCACGTCCCCGCCCTTTCCTGCTAACACCAAAAGGGCTGCCCTGACAGGTGAATGAAAAAGGAAGAAGGCACAGGATGTAATTTAAATATGTTTTCACTAGTTCAAATTTGCCTAAATTATAAAATAATCCTTTTTATTTATTTTAGGTATGGTATTAGAGTTGACCCTGAACAATGGCTTATTGTACTTACAGGACGTCAAGAAGGTGGACCGGAACATCCTTCTATGTACTTAGTAGCATGTAAGTAACTTTATTTTTGAAAAAATAGAAATAACTTTTTTTTTGTAGATTCAGCTGTGCCGATGGGTTTTGCTCTCTTGGTCGAAAAAGGTTTATCTGAGGTTGTTTTGAAATTCTTCTAAAAGTTTTTTTTATATTTATAATCTTTTTAGAATATAGTCCCAGCTCGGCTTGGAATGATGGCACAAATCGCCAACCTCAGTGTTTTGGTCATGTTGCCCATGATAGTAATTTATCTTAAGCCCACAGGATTTAGCCTAAGTAAGTGATTTTTAAACTGGAAACATACCCAATTTTGAGCTGTTATAGATACCTTTTAAATAAGAAACCAATGTGTAAAAAATTTTTAACATTAGGTTTAATATGATAGAGTTGACATCGAGAGTGCCAAGATCCAAGTTTTATTTATATCACCAAATTCGCCATTAACCTTCATTGAGGTCATTTTATTGCCTACTTTAAATATTAAAATTATTCACACTATTTTTAAAAAAATGATATAAATAAATTTACTTGGTATCTATCTATAATTTTTAATTAACAATTTTTGAATTAGTGATAAAAGTTTTGAAAAATCACTTATTTTTTTAAGTAAACATAAATTTTTCTGCGAAGGAATGTGAATTTTTTATCGATCTTTTGAGTGTTTTCTGATGATTTTTAAATGCATAAATTTAAATTCCATAAATTTTTGTTTCTAATATTCATTTTCAATTCGATATTTTCGAATGAAAATGAGATTGTTGCTGGTAAGGTCTGATGATATTTTATTTTTCAGTGGGTGCTTCGACTGTCACATTTATATACTCGGTTCTCTTCCTTAAATTATGGTCGTACATTCAAGTCAATTATTGGTGTCGAACCGCCCGATCTACTTCATCGAACTCCAATCATATCAGGAGACAAAGCCTATCCTACTCAAATCTTGGTAAAACATCTTCTTTTTCTATAATTAATTTATTTTTGTTAAGAAAACGAAAAAAATGGAAAGAAAGAAGTCAAAAAGAGCAAAAACCCGATCGTCTCATATCCTGATAATTTGACGGTGAAAGATTTATCATATTTTGTCCTCGCACCAACTCTTTGTTATGAACTTAACTTTCCAAAAACAGACCGTATAAGAATAAGGTAAAAACACAAATTTTAAAAAGAAATGATTAGGTGTACAAAATAAAACTCGGCTAAAATCTAAAATTCAAATTTACCCTGGCTGAGTTTCATTTTGTACACCTAATAAATAAAATTGTAGGAAATTTAATTCTCTATAAATTTGTACTTAATTATTTTTTTCTAGGATGCACATTTTCGGAAAATAATTTTTTTTAAATAAATTTATCTTGAAAACAGTGCGTCCTAGAGAAAAAATGAATAGAATAAAAATTAAAGAGAATTAAATTTCCAACAGATTTTATTTAGTGCATTTTTTCAATATCTGTAACGGTTTACGATTTACAAGCCTTTAAAAATTAACCTTCTTAATGGTTATACTTCAATAACCTTACACGGAGAAGGTCAACTTTTGATGGACTTTAACGCCTAAAATGTTTAAAATTTTGAAAAAATGAACTACTGGTGTACAAAATGAAACTCGGCTAAAATCTACAAAATTCAAATTTACCCTGTGGCTGAGTTTCATTTTGTACACCTAATAATTTAATTTTTTTAGGTTTCTTCTGAAGCGGATAGTAGAAGTCATTATTTTTTGCCAATTAATATTATGCTTGTTTCAACAATGGATTATTCCATCGGTTAAAAACTCTCTTATTCCTTTTTCGGTAAATTTTGCTGTCCCCAGCTCTCTTCTATTTATAATTTTGTTGTTTTTTTATATTTTAGAATATGGATGTGATGAAAGCGACTGAGAGATTGCTTAAACTTGCTGTAAGTTTGCCGATACTGTAGGAAATAAACTTAAAAAAAATTACAGATTCCAAACCATTTAGTCTGGTTGACATTTTTCTATTTGATGTTCCATTCATTCTTAAATTTGATGGGTGAACTGCTACATTTCGCTGATCGAAATTTTTACTGCGACTGGTGGAATGCGAACAACATCGACGTTTTTTGGAGGACATGGAATATGCCTGTTCATCGCTGGGCTGTCAGGTAAAAAATTCAATTTTAAAATGAATATAAATTTTTTTTTAGACATTTGTATATTCCGCTGGTTGAACAAGGATATAATAAAATGCTGGCTAGTACAGCGGTGTTTTTCATAAGCGCTTTTTTCCATGAATATCTTGTCAGCGTGCCATTAAGGACGTTTAAAATTTGGGCTTTTATGGGCATGATGGGCCAGGTAAATAAAATTAAAAAACACCAAAATTCGATTATCTGTTTAGATTCCGTTGTCGATGTTGTGCCATTGGGTGGAAAAGAATTTCGGGCCACGTCTGAGCAACATGTTGGTCTGGGCTTCTTTGATTTTAGGGCAGCCACTTTGCATCATGATGTACTACCATGATTATGTCATCACTCATTTCGGCGAAGCTCTTTTGGACAGCTACGCTGAAGTATGAACATATCAACGATAAACATCACATTTTGCCATCACTTGATATTAATTCTGATCAAAATGTGTACTAATATTAAAAAAATGTGATAAATAATTAGCAAAGACATAAATCATTCCTTGTTACCAATACATTTTGTATACTTTTTCAAAAGACTTAGCTCAAATAAAAATATTTTTCAGAAAAAAATTGTTTTACAGAGGTGTTAAATGTCCAATATATTTTTTTAGGTGTCTAGTTAACACGAAATTACGTGTGTGGTGAAGATTTGATCATTGTTGCCCTTAGGGTAATGAGGGGTGGCCTGGCATCTGCCTCGAACCATAACTTTCGGTTTTTTCCCCTCTCTCACTTTTGTTGTCGGGGGTGTTGAAAATTCGAAAGTGAAATCATAATCTTTTTTAGTCGACCCCAATTACTGAATAATTTTACCTACTGAATAAATTCATTGGATTCAGAAAATGGAACTTGGTACAGATGGGCATGGCGTCAGATAACGAGCAGTCTAACAAGTAAATTGTAAGACCAAGTCCGCATAAATAACGCTCTTTAGTTAATAGGAAAATGAGTATTGGATTTCGGCTTCATGGTTTAAGAGGCGTAGTAAAAGACTCACCGCCGTACTCGCTTCGGCGGTACATATACTAAAATTGGAACGATACAGAGAAGATTAGCATGGCCCCTGCGCAAGGATGACACGCAAAATCGTGAAGCGTTCCACATTTTTTTGTCCGCAGTTACATTAAATTTCGGAATATTTATTTACAACATGCATTTTTTTTTCGATTTTAACTTTAAAATCACTAAAGCTGTCCGTCGGCGTAGGTAGCTGGGGTCGTGGGTTCGATCCCCACCCCTAACTTTTTTTTTCTTTGTTTTAAATTCCTCTCTAATATTACGCAATTATTTTTTCCTTATAGTTTAATTTTAAAAAAAATAAATTTTAGCTAAAATTTCGCGGTGTTCTTGAAAAGCGCAAATCCCTCCTTAATTACCATTAAAATGCGCACACTAGCCAAAATTTCAAGAACTGAAAAGCGCACACAAAACTCATTTTATGACCACTGAGAAGCGCACACCAACCTGAGCCAGGGAAATCATGTATCCTAGGAAAAAACTGGAAAGCGAACAAAATAATATGTACTTTTAAATAAATTGAATTATTTATTTCGTCTATTTAAATAAATTGGTAGGTAAATATCGTCGAAAATAAAAACATAATTAAAATTTATCGTGATTGAGGTTGAAGTTTTCACTCCCACGTTAGATATATAGTCAATCCTAGACATAGTTCCTGCTGTATATGACGAATAGAGCTTCAAAAGTTCGGCATCCTTTTTCACCTGCTTCTTTGGTTTTGGCTTCATCTTTGTGTTGTTCATTTTAACGTAAGTTTCACTTTGAAATTTAGCCAGGCAATCGATAACCTCGTGGATAGAACAATGGGGGGTATTAAAGTTGTCTTTGATGTGACGGTGGAATGATTCAGGGCCGTTCGTAGTCCGAGGGTATGCCGCGTTAGGTGGCCGAGCCCACAGTTTAGGAGGGAACGTGGACTCGGGCCCAATGTACGTTTTTGCCAAGTACTCCAGAAATGGTCCCAATTTTTCATCGGGTGGAGCCATCTCGATCAAATCCAAGAATGTCCATTCGACGTCATCGTTGGGAAGATATGATAAGCCGAAAAATTTTTTTATATAATTTCCAGTTTCGTTGTTTGATGTATATGCTTCTTTAAGTCCCAGCGTTTGAATTTGACGAAAAATAGCTTGCCCGAGGTGAAAACAACAACAAAAAACTGTGCTGGCTGGGAAAACATGGGCCACAGCGTTTCACCGTCCACATGAACAAATTTTTCTTTGTTTCCCGTGAATACTTCCAAAGACTGTGCTTGTTTTAGGGCTTCTTCTCGACTTTTTGGTAGAGCAGGAAATTGTTTTCTCTTTTGCCAATACAAAGACTGACGGATATTGACAACATCACTGGGTTGCAGTGATGTATTTTCGACTAAGCAAGAGATTTTCGAATTATTTTGGATGGTCTGCTTTGTAATTCATGAACTTGCATGTTCTTGCATGAATTTCTAGTCATATACAGTTCTATGTATCGGTCCGACTTACTTTCGTGATTGTGAACTCCTGATTCTCGTATTATCTGAGAGTGGGAACCGTTCGTAAAGACGCAAACCGAGCACGATTTTGATGAACACCGCCATGTAACAGTATCGTTGTATTCTCGATATTTTCTAAAAATATAATTTTCTTTGATCAAACATTGAACACCTTTATTGGTTGTACTGAAACGAAACATATTTTTGATTAAGTATCGACACAGGACTGAAGGCCCGAAACGGAGTGATTTAAAGAGGACTGATATCAGAAAAACCTTTAAGAGAATTAAAAGGAAAAACAAAACATACCAAAATGTCAACACACAAAAGCTACGAGTTAAAGGTAAATCCTGAGCCTGTGCGCTTTTCACTGCATAGCCATAAAATAATTTGTGCGCTTTTTTGTGCGCTTTTCATACACATTCCAGGATGGATTAAGTTGACTGTGCGCAAATCAATTGCAGCCAAAATTTCGTGTTATTATTATTATTTTTAAATTCCATCCCTTATATTATTAACTTCCTTATTTATTAACTTCTATATTTTTAACTTCCTTAAAGAAGTTATTGTGATACCCTCCACGTCGGGTTTTTGGGGAAGGGTCTTCCAGACCCCGTAGGATAAATTCAAATATGGATCTACACTGATCTCAACTTTGTCTGTGGTGCCGGCCGGCCATCCATCCGTAGCATTTTTTTCTAAAACACTTTACGGCCACAGTTTTCAACCGATCTTCACCAAATTTTCACACAAATTTCTTCAGCCGGTGAACAAGAAACCAACGAGGACGATTTTTGATTTTAGAAAAAATGGCGGAGATATGTATGTCTGTTTGAAATTTTAAAAAATTCGCTGTGGCCGAACCGTTGGTCCGATATTCACCAAATTTTCACCAAGTACTCCTTATATTTTTTCAGAATTTTTGGTGTAAAAAAATTGCCACTTTTTAATTATTAATTTTTTTTTAGTAGGGAGAAATTTCGTACTTCTACCCTTTACGAGAGGCACATCCCTGGGCCAAAGAGCCCATTAATTTTCTACCTTGACACTTAAAAAATTTTTCAAAAAAAAAAGCCCGGAAATTTTTCGAAAAAATAAATAAATAAATAAAAATAAATTAAAAAAAAAAAAAATAAATAAAAACAAAATTAAAAAAAAAAAAGGAAAACCTGGAAGATTTTTCGAAAAATAAAACTGAAAAATTTTAGAAACAAAAATTTAAAAATTTTCGAAAAAAAGAACTTGGAAAATTGTCCTTTATACTTTCCTCCCGTATACTTCCCCCTACGTTTTACGTCCCCTCCGTTAGATTTCCCCCTCCTATGTTGATACTTCTCTTTAAGGAAGTTTTCGTTAGAACCTCTTCAAACCAGTACTTTTAAAATAAACTGTTGGAGTTTTAGATCATGCGTAATCGCGGAGGACGTAAATTTTTAATTACAAATAAAAGTTACAGAGGGAAAAGAATGAAAAAAACGTATAAAAACGAGGCGTATTACGCCGAAACCGGTCGTGGAATATCCGTTTTTTTCATTCTTCTCCCTCTGTAACTTTTATTTGTAATTAATAAACTATTCCAAAAATATGTGATGTAGCGGCATCCCATCTTCAGAAACCATCCCTTCTTGGGAAAGCGCTCGCCACGCTACCTATCGAGCGTTTACTTTTGTTTACTTTTATTTCAAATTAATTTACTTTTGAATTTCAAATTAATTATTGTTTAAATTATGAAACTTTAATTTATTCATTATGTTTTTAATTATTTTAATGTTTAATTTTGTTATTTCTCGAAACACTTTTAAGTGTCGTCTTGAGCCGCTCAAGCCATCCCTGACGGACGCCATATTATTATTACACAGAGATTTGTACAGAACGCATTTGCTAACCACGTTTTGAATATTGTGAATTATCATCTTTAATTATTGTTTATGTTTTGTTTTGAACTAAATATTGTATTTCGTCCGTCAAGGGGAGTGCGCTCGTCGAGAGTTAAATAAAGACTATTGTTTCTCATTGACTGTTTTTTCGTTGATAATTCTCCGGCCCACATGGCGGATTCTGACCCGGAAGAGGGCCAAATCCTCGAATTCTCTCCGGCCGTCTCATATAATACTTACAATGAATTTTATTTGTTAATTCACAAATTTAACCACAGATAAAAATAAGGTAATAAAGAAATAAAATAAAGTGATGAGGTTGGAACAAAAATATTATTAGAAATTGAAAAAAAAAAAAAAATTATGTATGTATTTGGAAAGAGGGGGGAAAAAAATAAGGTAGGGGCGAGAATCGAACCCGCAACCCCCATCTACCAAAATCGTCGGACAGCTTTTAGTCCGTCATTTTGAAATTTAAATCGAAAAAATGCAAGTTGTAAATAAATATTCCGAAATTTAATGTAACTGCGGATAAAAAAATGTGGAACGCTTCACGATTTGCGTGTCATCCTTGCGCAGGGGCCATGCTAATCTTCTCTGTATCGTTCCAATTTAGTATATGTACCGCCGAAGCGAGTACGCTATTTGCCCTTTCACTTCGTCCCTTAAGGCGTAAGATGCCAATAAGTGTAGAGTACGGAAGTAGCCCTTTTACTACGCCTCTTAGATGCCTACCCTCACTGTCTCCCTAAGAACATACTCTTTTTAGTTGATAAAAGTTGCAGAGGGAAAAGATTGAAAAAAACGGATATTCCACGACCGGTTTTCGGTCAAGTAAAAAGTGTAGGAGAATGAAAAATAAGGAAACAGTCCACCTGATGAGGCGTATTACGCCGAAACCGGTCGTGGAATATCCGTTTTTTCATTCTTCTCCCTCTGCAACTTTATCAACTAAAAAATTAACGTTCCCCATTTGCGCGATTCGCATGAGCTAAAAAAGCCAAACATTAAAAATACTCTTTTTCCAAACATTTTTGACTAGCTTTCTAAGTCTTCAAGATTGTGACCTGGTGGTTTTATATCTTTTTTATACATATTTATTATTTATTATTTTTTTAACCACTGCGTTATTACCTGCTTATATTATCTTGACTATGAAGAATCATTTAAAGATTTTTATTTTAGGCCGATTTCCACCACAAGAACGCACTTCTCTCCGTTCAAAGTGGAGCGAGTTGTGTGGAGCAGGTTCATTCTCGTTTAACGGTATTCTGATTTCAGAGACGTCATATCGTTTTTCCTTTTTTTTTTTATCATAAAATCCGTTGTGTAACTTTAAAAGGAACGTTCCTGAGCCTTAACTTGATCGCCCTTTCAATAAAACGGATTTTTAAAAGAAAAAGAAGAGCCGAGCGTTAGTGAGCAGGTAGATCTTGTCTGTTTACAGTCTAAAGGACAACCTGAAGACGTGAGACACAATGACGTTCGCCCTCTGGGGGCTCAGGTGCAATATGCCACCTGGCGCATCTCCGCTTCACCACCAAAATCTATTCTACCGTACGAAATCGAAAGTCGGACCCAAGAAAAGAGAAATTCCTTCTCAGAATTATGGAGCTAAAAAAAATTAAGAAGGAAGGATTTTTAGTCAATTTGGGCTCAGCAAATCGTTTTATCTAATACAAGCATTAGATTAAAATAAATGTAATATTGTTACATTTGGAAAGTTCAATTTAAACTTAAAATCTGGAGCATGTTAAAAATCTTATCATATAATCAAACTTTACTTACTATTACGACGAAAGAGAAAAAAAAAAGGTTTAAAAAAGATAACACCCACTGACCTTTTACGCCTTCCAAGCGAGAAAATAATTGTTTTCATGTGGTTGTAAATAACTTGGCTGCCTTCATTTTGAGCAACCTGCTTCGAGCATAGTTACTTTTACCGGACAGTTAGTAAATTATGGGTAAAGCCAGGTCGCGGGTGCGGGAGGCGAGGAAATAATAGGGACCTCAGGGTATGCTATTTCAAAATTGGTTCCCCTCCCGACACACTACTGGTTAAACTTTGAGAGCAAAAAAACGCCAGAGACTCCGCAAACCCCGGGAGTGCTTTTTGCCCTTTCCCATGATAAAAATCTTTTTAAAAGGATCATTTTGAGAAATCAATATTACAATAAATCGTATTGTTTAGTAATCTTCATATTTTGTTTTGTAACTTTTTTCATTATTATTCAGCCCACTTCCCGTCCCACAAACGCAAAAGAAGTTAAGACAATTGAGAGAATTAAACAGAGGTTTTTATTTCTCTTATTTTTGATTAGTCTCGCTCGATGTCACATTTTTTGCTCATCAGAGAATAAAGCGAGACAAGTAGAGCCTCCCGGGCCTTGGGCTTCTTCGACAGAAAGTTTGAAGGCGAAAGGGAGCTTGGGCGGAGGTTTTCCTTTCATTTCCATTTCTGTTTCGGACGCCAATTTTCATCCGAATTTAAAATGTCCAATTGTATTCAGAATTTTTTTTCTTATTATGTGCCTACCTGTTTTTTAAATTTGTTAAAAATAATAAAATTTCGGATTTTGGCGCCAAAATTTTAAATTTTTAGATCGATGCGGAAATCTTATGTTGGTACCATGCTCATTTCTCTTTTAACTTCCTTAAAGAAGTTATTGTGATACCCTCCACGTCGGGTTTTGGGGAGGGGTCTTCCGGGGTCGAACATTGATCTTTACCGATCTCAACTTTGTCTGTGGTTCCGGCCGGCCGTCCGTAGCATTTTTTTCCGGAACACTTTACGGCCACAGTTTTCAACCGATTTTCACCAAATTTTCACCCAAAATTCTTTCGCCGGTGAAGAAGAATGTAACGAGGGCGATTTCTGAATTTCGAAAAAATGGCGGAGATATGTCTGTTTGAAATTTTAAAAAATTCGCTGCGGCCGAACCGTTAATCCGATTTTCACCAAATTTTCACCAATTACTCCTTATTTTTTACGAATTTTGGTGTAAAAAAATTGCCACTTTTTAATTATTAATTTTTTTTAGTAGGGAGAAATTTCGTACTTCTATCCTTTACGAGAGGCACATCCCTAGGCCAAAGAGTTTTCTACCTTGACACTTAAAAAAATTTTCGAAAAAATAATTAAAAAAATTTTTCAAAAAAAAGTGGAAATTTAAAAAAGAAAACCCGGAAAATTTTTCGAAAAAAAAAACTCGGAAAATTGAAAAAAAAAAAACTCGGAATATTTTTTGAAAAAACAAAAACAAAAAAAAACCCTCTCTTATACTTCCCCTCTCTTATACTTCCCCTTCCTTATACTTCCCCTCCCTTTTACTTCCCCCTCCGTTATACTTCCCCTCCCATATACCTACTTCCTCTCCGTTGTACGTCCCCTCCGTTATACTTCCCCCTCCCATATTATTACTTCTCTTTAAGGAAGTTTTCGTTGGAAGCTCTTCAGACCAGTACTTTTTTTCTAATTATGTGCTTACCTGTTTTTTAAATTTTTAAAAATAATAAATTTCGGATTTTGGCGCCAAAATTTTAAATGTTTAGATCGATGCGGAAATCT
Organism: Orius insidiosus; assembly: GCA_014119065.1. Taxonomy (NCBI): domain Eukaryota; kingdom Metazoa; phylum Arthropoda; class Insecta; order Hemiptera; family Anthocoridae; genus Orius; species Orius insidiosus. The sequence goes on along the minus strand of JACGAQ010001394.1, from coordinate 40,222 downwards.
AATGTTGGTACCACGCTCATTTCTCTTTTTGGAATCGGTTCATTTTTCCGCGAGTGAGAGATGTTCTAAATTTCGATTTTCTATCTCACTTCTCGTATTGTCTCACTGAAAATCTCTACATCTTACGCCTTAAGCCGGGTCCCCCTGAGCGAGGCAGCCGAGGCGAGACATTCGCTTCGGTGTGGACGAGTTTCCGAGGCGAGGAAGCCAGGTCCGAGGCGTTCCGAGGCGTGCCTCAGCCGAGCTGATCGGAGTCGGTACTTCAGAGGAATTCGGTGCTCGGGTTCGTTTCAATGAGGCCGTTCTGCCTCGCCTCGGCTGCCTCGCGCATGTGGACCCGGCTTTAAGGGACGAAGTGAACGGGTAACTACCGTACTCGCTTCGGCGGTACATATACTAAATTGGAACGATACAGAGAAGATTAGCATGGCCCCTGCGCAAGGATGACACGCAAAATCGTGAAGCGTTCCACATTTTTTTGTCCGCAGTTACAGTAAATTTTAGATTTCATATTTTCTGTATCAATTTTGGTCAGTTTTAACAAAAAATAAACAGAAACCTAAAGATTGACCTTCTTAGAAGGGTCGTGGGTTCGAGACTCTACAGCAACTTTTTTTTTTACCATGAAATGAAGTAACCGATATTTTAATTAAGGACAATTTAAAAATTTATATTTGTGTCCATATAAACGTCAATAATTCACGTAGACGCGCGGAGGATCGTGTTTCAAATTAACGTTGCTTTTTTTTACAAAGCGGGTAACCACGAAGTTGATGAAAAAAAAAACCAGGTCATAAACACCTTAGTCACCCACATCTGTCTTCATTACCATATTTTGCTCGGGCTGATTGTTTTTAATCGGTCACATTTATCAATCGGAAGATTGAGGGTGGTCGATAATACGAGAAGGGTTGGTGGTCCGGTGATTGATAAACGAGTTCAAACGAGACAAGCATGTCGCACATCACGCTTCACACCTTGTTTAGCCCCTAAAGGTGCCCACCCTATAATTTGATATAGACGCTAAACGCTCCGGGTACTCTATAATTCGTCTCACCCCTCTTGAAAAAACAGAACTCTTCTCCAAATTATCCCATTTCCGTTTCAATCTAGTTTTCGGATCGCGTGTCTGGGCAAATTGATTTTTTTTTCTTTCAAGCGTTACGACAATAAGAAACGGTTACAAAAATCTCTGTCCTTGGGTTTTTCGGAGACGGGTCTTAGAGACCCAAGGGTCAAAATGACCCTATCTGCGACTACGTTTTTATCCTTCTGAATCACCTCCATCCTTTTTCCTGTTTCTATGCTAAAAGAAAACGAGCGGGTGGACGAAAAAACAACCAGTGCCAAAAAAGGCTGTCTATCGGGAGCAAGAGAAAACTCGAAATGACGCAATAAAATGGCTTGTAAAAATTGCGGGAAGAGGTTCCAACTTATTCAGGACCCTACTGGGATTCAGTTTGATTTAACGGGTGTTTTTACACCAAAAATTCGACGAAAAGAACCCAAGAACTTGTAAAAAAGATGTTTATCGCCCGGGCACCAGATTAAAGAATCAAAAAGCCAAATATCTCCTGAACTATTGCCCTTACGCAAAAAATGTATAAAAGCATTTTTGAAGGAAATTTAATTTTCTACAACTTTTACTTAGCATGTTTTTCTCTCAGAGCAACAGTTGACGAAATAAAAGGCGAAAATTAAACTCATGAACTTCTAAAAATGGCGTTTCGTCGTAGACTAAGGAAAACGCCCAAAAGTCCAGTACTCAAAAAAGACAGTGTCCCCCAGTTTATAAGCAGAAAGACCGATAAAATTGCCCGACAGTCCATTGGGCATTTTTTGGTCTAAACGACCGTGGGATTTTCACGGGCAGAAGGACGGAAGAAACTGCTGCAAAAAGCCTTGGGCAAGAAGGCTTAAAAAAAAGCAATTTATTAGGTGTACAAAATGAAACTCAGCCACAGGGAAATTCGAATTTTGTACATTTTAACCGAGTTTCATTTTGTACACCTAGTAGTTCATTTTTCAAAATTTTAAACATTTTAGGCGTTAAAGTCCATCAAAAGTTGACCTTCTCCGTGTAAGAAGGTTATCGTATAACCATTAAGAAGGTTAATTTTTAAAGGCTTGTAAATCGTAAACCGTTACAGATATTGAAAAAATGCACTAAATAAATCAGTCGGAATTCAATTCTCTTTAATTTTTATTCTACTCATTTTTTCTCTAGGACGCACTGTTTTCAAGATAAATTTATTTAAAAAAATTATTTTTCGAAAATGGTGCATCCTAGAAAAAAATAATTAAGTGCAATTTATAAGAATTAAATTTCCTACAAGTTTTATTTATTAGGTGTACAAAATGAAACTCAGCCACAGCGTAAATTTGAATTTTGTAGATTTTAGCCGAGTTTCATTTTGTACACCTAATACTTGAGTAAATGTTCTCTAATTTAGTGCTAAGATCCTGTCCCAATGCTTTTTTTAGTTATTTTCTAAAGTTGTAAAATAAACGAATTATTGTGTTTTAATGTTTCTGCGTAGGCTGAGGTTGTACGGGGGTGGGTCGTCGGAATAATGCATAATTTAATTTAAAAACAAATCCGTTTATCGAATGGGTAAAATAGGATATGGAAGATAGGATTTGAAATGCGAAAGGTTCGATATGTCAGTGTATTATAAAAGGAAATCCCACTGATCTCCTTAACTTGACACTTCGTCTGAATTAGAAGATAATCTAAGACATCCCTCTTGATTGAAGTGTTTGATAGAGAGTTGTATCCGGTCAAAAATAAATGCCTAAAATTGAAACATCCGAAAATTTCTTCCAACGGCATCTGTCGTTTCAATCAAGGGATATCCTTAAGTTTTACGACGGGAATAAAATCAAGGTGACTCTTTTTAAATTAGACATGGGGTGAGCGAGCAAGGGCTTTTTTTTTATCTTTCAGTAATAAAAGTTTAAGTTCGTGCCTTAAGGTGCAATGTTGTACTTTATACTTTTTTAAGACGGAAGATAAGGACGATTGGGGGTCCCGCTGACGAATATTAATTATTCAATTTTATATCTCCCTCACGCTTATCCATAAATGCCCCTCCTACGTAAAAATAGTCAACAATGTCTCTTCGTCCTTTTCTTTCCTCTTATTTATGTTGGTTTTGTCACGAAGTCCTAAGTTATGTCCCCTCAGGTTTTGTGAAATTTTTTAGTCTTTTAATCAAAAATCATGGAAGATTCTAATTATCAGTGAAAAATCACGAGTCTGGCTATTGCACATCCTATTATTGACTTGGGATTGTTGAAACATGAAAAAGGAGATAACAGTAATAAACAATTGCTCATTCGCCTGTCAGTTGCGTTAGCTCGTTGGCCGATTCGTCCAACTGGAAATTTCTTAGCTCGGTTTTCGCCGTTCGTGACGATCTGAAGGGGATCACCCAGGATGAAAGCGTTCAAGAAATTAGCGGTTATGCAAGTCCGTAATGGTTGTATAACTCGCGAGATCCGAGAGATAGACGATTGTCTTTCCTTTTTAATGCCAAGTATTATTTTAATTATCATTCATTTATAAAAGTTACTACATTGTTCTTTACCGCGTTTCTAGCTAGATATCTGAAAGGTTCGCAATTTCTCATGGGAGCTGCTACTATCTTCTGTCAAAGGTCCTGATGGATCTTCACAAAAATCGAAGATTTTAGAGAACTCGCTCATTTGGAAATTAAGGGGTCAGAAAGACCCCATTTCTAAAAATCATGATTCGAGGATTTTACAATAACTTCTTTTTCAAGACTTCGAAGGCTCTTTCCTAAGAACAACGTAAGGAGTATTTGATCGATTAGTGGGTCTGAAAGACGAATTTCCAAAGAAAAGGTTGAGAGTATTTGGTCGATTGGTTGCTTGGGAGTCTGAAAGACGAATTTCTAAAGAAAAAGGTTGAAAGTATTTGGTCGATTGGTTGCTTGGGAGTCTGAAAGACGAATTTCTGAAGAAAAAGGTTGAAAGTATTTGGTCGATTGGTTGCTTGGGAGTCTGAAAGACGAATTTCCAAAGAAAAAGGGTTGAAAGTATTTGGTCGATTGGTTGCTTGGGAGTCTGAAAGACGAATTTCTAAAGAAATAGGTTGAAAGTATTTGGTCGATTGGTTGCTTGGGGTCTGAAAGACTAATTAAACCTCAATATCTCGAGAACTAATGATCCCACAGAGCCCGATCTTTTTGTAAACTATTTAGCATCTAAAGACGCATCTTTGAGAATTTTTTGAAATTTTTCCAAAACGATTAAGTGTGAAAAATTAATTTTTATAACTTTTGAGGGGTCAAAAAAAGTGGTTCCCCCAGAGGGGCGACACCAAATTAATACAGATTTTAGAGGGACCTAAAATATTACTCTCATAATTTTTTGCAGATTTTTGAGGCGGTACTTCAGTATTTTATAAAAATTTTCTGAATTTTAAGCTGTTTTTCGCAATAAAAAAGTGAGCTGTGAAGTTAAAAATTAATTTTAGTTATAAATAATTATAAATTTTTTATTTATTTTAAATTGGAAGGACGAATTTGAGACGGAACAAACAAAAAAGACAGTCGAAGAGTAGTCCGATACTCTGATGTCCTGCCTGAGGTGTGATGTCTGTGTTCTTAAATCAATTTTTGCATCGAAAAATCAGAAAAACAGACGAAAATATCTTAATACTTTGAAAATCCAAATTATTGCAACCAGCTTCAATATAGACCAATCTATTAGATGCCAAAGAGTACGACATCGTAACAAATGAGGATAGCAATGATGGTCGACTGGTCGCTAGGATGTCTGAAAGACGAATTTCCAAAGAAAAAGGTTGAGAGTATTTGGTCAATTGGTTGCTTAGGGTCTGAAAGACTAATTTCCAATGAACAAGGTTGGAGACTATGTGGTCGATTGGTCGCTTGGAGGTCTGAAAGACTTATTCCTAAATACATAGTCCGAGGATATTGCGATAACTCCCTTTAGAGGAATACCCTTTAAAACGCCACGAACAAGCCCACAAGGCTACGGACCACCCTGTACAAAATTAATTAAGAAGATAAACATGGAAAAAACCTTTCAATGATTCCACTCTCAAATTTTTAAAACTTAAAAGAATTGATAAGTAATGTTCCCATATTTTAAATTTAATCGAGCTTGATAAAGTAAATTAGTCGCACTTGCAAATATGCAAATGTTCCGTCTTGGTTTTTTTCCGTTTGAAATAATATACTTACTAAATTATAAAAGTTAATTATAGTTGTTATTTAGAACTGCGGCGCCATTTGGTATTTTCTTTAACCTTTTTTTGTGTTTTGTCTTGTTTACTTATTGCACTGTAATTATCGTCCGTTTCCTTATTGTTACATATAGGGGGGCACAAGACATGGGTCTATTTTTGACCTTGTTGGAAACTGACCGAAAACCGCTTCCACATTCCATAATGTTTGATTTCTTAAATTGATTCGTTTTGATTTATTAACCTTTTAGGCCGTTGGGTGGTCAAGGTTGGACGGTGAATTTTTATTCACGTAAATCGGTAGTAGATGAGGTCAAAATTGCCTTGAAAAGCGTTCTTTACTTAATATCAGGGAAATCCTTTCTATATTTAAAGGTGAACTACAAAAAGATTATAGGGCCAGAAAAAATTCGTTTTGGCTTTTTTGAATTGGATTTTTTAGGTGGTCTACGGTTTAAAAATGAGGGAAACCTGTTTTGCTCTAGTTAGATCTGGAGTCAAATGAATTAGCGTTCAGCCTGTCTGTGTGCTGACGAATTACATCGTTTACTCCTGAAATATTGCGAAAACCTTTTTTCGTTTTGAAATGTTCGATGAAAAAAAAAAATTCGCCTAAAACGAGAAAAATGGAGATGAAGCGATATGTTGGGTCTTCTTGGTTTATTAGGGTGAAGTTTTTTAGAGATAGAAACAGTTATTTTAATTTTAATTGCTATACGCAAATTGATTTTAATATCAAACAATTAACCAATAATAGAGGAAGAAATGACTGTGATAACGGGTATCTCACGACGCGTTTCGGCTTAATAAGCCTCGTCAGGTGAGCTATTCCTCTATCACAATCATTTCTATCTTTTCTCTGTGGACCTATCTACGAGAGAATTAGTGGAAACTGCGGGAAGCTGGAGACAATTCGTCCCCCCAAAACCTCAACGCCGCCACTTCTCTAAGAGATAGAGCCACTCACCACCTCCTTATTGGTTTTTATGACAGAACTGCTGCCAAGGCATTACTTTACTTATTTTAATTTTAATTGCTATACGCAAATTGATTTTAATATCAAACAATTAACCAATAATAGAGGAAGAAATGACTGTGATAACGGTATCTCACGTTATCACAGTCATTTCTTCCTCTATTATTGGTTAATTGTTGATAGAAACAGTTTAACGGACGGTTAAGTTGCGCGGGAGGGGGGGGGGATGTCTTTGAGTTTTCGCAGTTTTCGACGTTTGGTTCAAATTTTTAGGGAAAAAAAATTCATAATATACCGTTAAGTTGCGCGGGGGGGGGGGTAAATTTCTTTAGGTTTCGTAGTTTTCGGTGTTTGGTTCAAATTGTTAGGGTAAAAAAGGCTTAACGGACCGTTAAGTTTCGCGGGAGGGGGGGGGGGGGGGATGTCTTTGAGTTTTCGCAGTTTCGACGTTTGGTTCAAATTTTTAGGGAAAAAAAATTCATATACCGTTAAGTTGCGCGGGAGGGGGGGGGGGTAAATTTCTTTGAGTTTTCGTAGTTTTCGGTGTTTGGTTCAAATTGTTTAGGGTAAAAAAAGGCTTAACGGACCGTTAAGTTGCGCGGGGGGTGGGGGGGGAATGTCTTTGAGTTTTCGCAGTTTTCGGCGTTCGGTTCAAATTTTTTAGGGAAAAAATTCAAAAAAAGGCTTAATAATAGGATCGGTGACTCCTTTTTTATGAAATAAAGATTTAGTGGGGGTTTCCCAACGTTCGAGTATGAAGTGAGCGAGGGAGGGGAACGGTAAGTCACAAGACGGACAAGGACAGTGGGCGCCCATTAGAAGCGGGCCCGGCTTTATCTACGCTAGGCTATCTGTTCTACATTTATTACAAACAATCAAACCTCCCCGCCGCTCTCGAGAAACCGGTTGCACAAGCACACGCCCTCGCCCTAAGTTCCGCAACGTTCGGGGTATATCTTTGACCGGGGTTACATCAGCAAAAGCCGATGACAAGCTTCACGCCTCTTTCAAACGCGAAAACAATCGAGGAGCGGCAGAAAACAGCGTACAACACCCGGGGGTGTACCTTTATGGCCTCTCCGCTTTTAAATCAACAGGTTTCGACCTTATAACCGTGGCCTTTGGAATGTATACTTTAGCCTAAAAAACCCCTCGATCATTTATGACTTTTTTTCTTATCTCAAAGATTCTCCAACAAAAAACACGCAAACAGTATTAAAAATTCGAATAACAATAAATCAATTTTTCAACACGAATTATGATAATTTATTCGTTAAGGCGATCTTTAACTACTTCTTATAAGCACATATTAAATTTTTTTTAATTAAGAGTAATTAAATGGCGAATTATAATACAATAATAAGCGGGAGAAAGTTTTGCGGAAGCGGCGTTGAAGTCGCCGCACCCACGAAACCCAGTCAAGGACTCGGGGCGCCTCCCACCTACGTCTCGCCGAAGAGTTCTTGACCTCTTTGAATAACATTCTTTCTTCTGGGGTACATCGTGTCCGAAAGATCCAGTTTTGAGATCGATTAGGAAACGGATGAAATTTTCGGCCATGAGTTCTTTTCAAACTCTTTCAATCATATGTTTTCTCCTTTTAAGAGGCGTTTTAACCCTCGAGGGTATTATGCCCAGATATAGAAAATATTCGTTTAAAATGTAAGTAATGAGGTGTTTAGATCAGATTTGCGACTGACGATCCACCGGCATGGTCAAAAATATAGCCATATCCACCGAGACACTAAAATCGTTCATTGGAAGACCCCTCTTAAAAAATTGCCTTTTCCTAAAAATTTATCGCTTTTCAGCAAGATATTAACTCAATAAAGACCAATAACGGAAGAAGAAATGACTGACGGGTCTCTCACGGGTGTGAAAACCGATGAGGTGGTGAGTGGCTCTACCTCTTGGGTGAGCTTCAAGGAAACGGCTTGTTTCCGGCTTCCCGATTCACCCACGAGTCTCTCAGGGATTTGTTACACAAAAGATAGGTAAAATGATTGTATATAGGGAATAGCTCACCTGACTTTTTAAGTCAAAACGCGTAGTGAGATACCAGTTATCACAGTCATTTTTTCTTCCTTCATTATTGGTGAACCCATGAAAATCTTGAAAAAAGGGGATTCCTTGGGAGAAAGATCGTTAAAATAGTTCACCTGATGAGGCTTATTAAGCCGAAACTGGTCGTGAAATATTCCATTATGTTTCTCTCATTCTCTGTTGTATTTTTATATAAATTGTGGTGAAAAGGTTCATTTTCGGCAGCGAAAACAAAAGAAAACGCCTCACAAATACGGTAAAAAGGGGTTTTTCTTGGGGGGGGGGGGGGGAAAAAGGGAAAAAATCAGGCAAAATGGGATTATTGGCTGAAAAATCAGGCAAATTATTGGCGAAAATCAGGCAAAATGGGATTATTGGCTGAAAAATCAGGCAAAAATGGGATTATTGGCTGAAAAATCAGGCAAAATGGGATTATTGCTGAAAATCAGGCAAAATGGGATTATTGGCTGAAAAAATCAGGCAAAATGGGATTATTGGCTGAAAATCAGGCAAAATGGGTTATTGAAAATCAGGCAAAATGGGATTATTGGCTGAAAAATCAGGAAAAAATGGGATTATTGGCTGAAAACAGGGGTAAAAACCAATCCGGTGAAACCCCGTGTCTTGGACGAATAGCTGTAAAAAACGCCTAAAATTCAGTAAAAGTTGTTTCTCGGTCAAATAATCGAGGAAAACAATCTGAAAACAAGAAAAAAAATGGGACAACAGAAAACAAAAACGCCAGAAAATAAGTTAAGAAAGTGTTTTTATTTATGGATAACCAAGGAAAACGCCCAAAAATTGAGGTCGAAAAACCGAGGAAACATTCGAAAATTGTTAGAAAAGCAGGTTTTTAGTAGAAAGTAGGTTTATAATTATAATCAAGTATCTTACATCTGGCCTCATCATTGATGAAAAATTTTAACTTTTAAATCGAGAAGGCGAAAAATGTCGCTTGTAAACTGCGGAAGTTTGCTAATCCTAAAAGGTCTTCAGGTAAAAAAAAAGTTTTTTCAGTATTCCCGTTATCTATTTTTATGAAATTACGATTGAATGCGATAAGAATATTTGTGGATTTTGAGATGGATGATTTAAAACAAAAGGAGTATTATTGAGTCATAAAAGAAAAGGTAGTAATCAACACAAGAATCTATAAACGCCCGTCTGAATCAGATGTGGAGCAATCAAGTTGTTACTTCTTATCTGATTCCGAGAGTTGCAAGCTTGTATACCTGATATACCGAGAGTGCGATACATCGTCTATCTCCTCTATACATTATTTATGAATTTAAATCTTCAATAAACTTCATCTTTCATCCAGTCTGGAAAAAAATAAGAAAAACAGGTGAGTTTTAAAGCTCAGGGACGCGGTCCACAATAGCTGCCGTTTTTAATAATACGAGCCAGGTAAAGCACCGTGGGCTACGCTCGAAATTATAAATCTCCACTGTCAAAAATCGTTTTTAGAACAGAAATTAGCCTTTGGGGGGGCGTGTTTAAGGAAGTCAGGGTTGGGCTAACCGATTTTGAATTAAGGTAGAAGTCGGTGTTCAAGATAAATCATAGAATTTTTATTACAGTTATAGTCGTAACTTATTAAGTTATTAGAAACTTTGAGGCGAAGCCCAGGGAACTGCAAGTCTTCCACTTATTTAAGCCCATTAGAGAAAAATCAATAGATCTGTTTGTTAAGTGAAGAATCAATGTGCCTATTCATTGGCAGACGTATACAATTCCCCCCTTTTTATTAAAAACGTGGGAACCCGAATCCCCCCAATCGACGATAAGCGAGTTGTCTCTCGCAGGTTGTACTTAATAATCGTTATTATAATATTTTTTTTCTTCCCTTAGTCAACGCAGTGGAAATTTGACGGGCCGGGGTGAGGTAGAGTAAATCCTTATTGTCTCACGGTGCTACCCACGCCGATTGTCGCCGTAAGTTAACCAAGATATGCATAATCCATTGGACGCGCCTTCTATGGCGCATAATTCTGAGGTTAGAATAATACATCTTAACATGAGATGTCATAGGACAGTCAATACTATTTATTACGCCTCCCATGAGATTCGACACAACTTTTATTTAAATCGTTTACTTCTCCAATCAAGGCAGTTTTTTCGTCTTAAACGGTAGTGATAGGGGGTTAATTTCAACTTCTTTGACCCGTGACTAAATTATGAACCGTTCAGGTCGATGCACAAGAAATCGAGGGTAAACAGAGGTTCTAAATGCTTTGTCTACTCTTTAAACTATGTAAAAACATAGGTCAAATGTGAACATTCACACGACGTAATACAGGAGCGATATTACGTTAGTAAACATTCAGTAGTATTTCAAGAAACAAAAATTCTGAGTTTAATTTATTTATTAATGAGTAAACTCCGGTTCTAATTGCACGGTTTTTTCCCATCAAAGATAGTCTTGGATATTTTGCTCCAAATATAGTTACATCACCATAATAGTTTTTAAAATGAACTTTCGAAAACAGCAATCCGCTCAGATAAACTGTTTTTGTGATGTTTTTATTTTAACTATTCCTTGGTTGATCATCAGAGCGTAACTGACTTGAGGAACTTAGATTAGTGAGTTCTCTTTCTGAAAGGCCTGCGATCAGCGAGCTAATTTCGCAGCGAGGAGCGGGGTGTTTCTTGGCTCAAATTCAAAGACAAACGCTTTATTATTTTAAATGGGGGTTTCTCGGCCAAAAAACCGAGCAAAATCGAAAAAAAACGTCTGTTAAAAAGGAGACTTTTATGCGAGGGTAATGCAAGGAAAGCTTTTAAGTTGTTGTCGGTGCGAATCTAAGGAAAACTCCTAAATATCGGGTAAAAATGGTATTTTCTCCCTCCAAAGAGGCCGGGAAAGCTAAAATGCTTAACAAAAAGCGAGTTTTCTGGCGAGTAAATCTTCTTAAATCTAGAAAAAGTGTGTTTTTTGGTCGGAAATCGGTTAGTACTGTAAAAAAGTTCTGGTTTGAAGAGCTTCCAACGAAAACTTCCTTAAAGAGAAGTATACATATACAGGGTGTCCGGAAACACATGGCAAGCGTCTGGGAGAGCGTTAAAAAGTGGTTTTACGAAAAAAAGTTAAATGTAAACCCCCTTAATTTAAATCAAAGAATTTGATGGTGTAGTTTAAAATCCGCCTGGATATACAGGGTGTCCCAGACACAACCTAACTTCGTTATTTCAAATGAGAACCCCTATTTTTTATTTCAGATTCGTAATCTACGCAAAATTTCAAGTAGATTTGAGTACTCATATGACAATTTTGGACAACTTTTAAAAAATGTCAAAATTTAGCGTTTTTTGCGCTAAAATCCGTTAAAATTGACCTAGGAGACTCGTTTTTTTTTAATTCCACTTATTTTTTCCCGAAGAATCCAACTGTCTCAAATTTGAGCATCTTCGCATTCTGCATCACGAGATTTCGTCGCTAATGGCCTTTTTTCAAGTTAGAACCCAAATTTTTAGTTCAGAAATGAAAATTAGCACTTGTTGAAAGGAATTTTTCTTTCGGACCACAAATTTTGAAAGAGCTACAGCGTCTTTTGTGTTTATGCATCAAAAATTAAAATTCCGTCAACAAATCGCTAATTTCCATTTTTGAAGTATGGAATTTGGAGTTAAACTTGAAAAAAGGCCATTAGCGACGAAATCTCGTGATGCAGAATGCGAAGATGCTCAAATTTGAGACAGTTGGATTCTTCGGAAAAAATAAGTGGAATTAAAAAAAAAACGAGTCTCCTAGGTCAATTTTAACGGATTTTAGCGCAAAAAACGCTAAATTTTGACATTTTTTAAAAGTTGTCCAAAATTGTCATATGAGTACTCAAATCTACTTGAAATTTTGCGTAGATTACGAATCTGAAATAAAAAATAGGGGTTCTTATTTGGAAATAACGAAGTTAGGTTGTGTCTGGGACACCCTGTATATCCAGGCGGATTTTAAACTACACCATCAAATTCTTTGATTTAAATTAAGGGGGGTTTACATTTAACTTTTTTTCGTAAAACCACTTTTTAACGCTCTCCCAGACGCTTGCCATGTGTTTCCGGACACCCTGTATAGGAGGGGGAAGTATATGGGAGGGGAAGTATAACGGAGTGGGAAGTATATGGGAAGGGAAGTATAACGGAGGGGGAAATATAACGGAGTGGAAGTATGTGGGAGGGCAAGTATAACGGAGGGGGAAGTATAACGGAGTGGGAAGTATAATATGGGAGGGGAAGTATAAGTGGGGGGAAGTATATGGGAGGGGGAAGTGAGGGGTAGTATAACAGAGGGTGAAGTATAACGGAGGGGGAAGTATAAGGGAACGAAAGTATAACGGAAGGGGATGTTCTATAAGGGAGGGAAAAAATAAAGGAGAATTTTCCAAGTTTGTTTTTTCGAAAAATTTTCCGGGTTTTCCTTTTTTTTTTCGAAAATTTTCCGGGGTTTTTTTTGAAAAATTAAGTTCTTTTTTTCGAAAATTTTTTTAAGTGTCAAGGTAGAAAATTGGGCTCTTTGGCCTAGGGATGCGCCTCTAATAAAAATAATCATTATTAAAAAGTGGCAATTTTTACACCAAAAATTCTTAAAAAATATAAGGAGTAATTGGTGAAAATTGGTGAAAATCAACAACGGTTCGGCCGCAGCGAATTTTTTAAATTTCAAACAGCCATATCTCGCCATTTTTTCGAAATTCAAAAATCGCCCTCGTTACATTCTTCTTCTTCTTCGACTAAAGAAATTTGTGTGAAAATTTGGTGAAAATCGATGAAAACTGAGGCCGTAAAGTGTTCCGGAAAAATGCTACGGACGGCCGGCCGGAACCACAGACAAAGTTGAGATCGGTAAGATCAATATTCGATTTGACCCTCCGGACCCTGGAAGACCCCTCCCCAAAAACCCGACGTGGAGGGTATCACAATAACTTCTTTAAGGAAGTTAAAAGCGAGTTCTCTGGCGAGTAATCTTCTTAAATCTAGAAAAAGTGTGTTTCTTCGTCGAAATCGTTATTGTAAAAAATTGGTTTCCTCGGCCCATGAACGAGGAAAACTTCCGGAAAGTAAGGGAAACATCACCAAATTTGGCGAAGAATCTCCACAGATGAGGAAGAGGAAAAGCCATGTAGAAATCCGAAAGTCAGAAAAGAAGATGTTTTCTCAGGTGATAAAGGTAGAGACTCAGCACAGATTCGTTTAAGACTCTGCATGGTTTTGGAAGACTCTTTTCCAAAATCCGTCAGTCAATGGTATTACATCTTCTCAAAGAAGCACTCTTTGGAAACCATTGACTTTTGATTGCTCTCTCGAGGCCTGAATTGTTAATTTATTGCTGATAGAACTACATGGTTAGACAACCAAAGGAACTACGGTTATAAAGAATACAAGGCACACTTCGAAACAATTAGGAGACTCGTGCCCGAGTAATATTATTTGTTGAGCAAACTAGCGTGTTCTCTACAACATTTTACCAGTTGGACTTTTATGTTTAAAACGATGTACTAATAACAGATAATTTATGAACGTGAAATAAAATATTCGGGTTACTACCCTTTGAGGCCGAAAATGGTACTTAGGCAGATGTAAGGTTCGACGACCCAAGGCGAGGGTGGTAAACAACCTTTCTCCATAAAATGACTAAGAATAAATAAGGGTTATTATTGATCTAGATATCGATGGAGATGGAAAAAAAAGTAAAAAGCTTTAAAAACGATTTCAATAATGGTGAAACAGGTAGGAATAATTATTTTCGAAAAATTGCCCCGATAAAAAGTTGAACGGTTCGATTTTTCTTGTTATTTTCAAAGTAGTCATTAAAAACGTAAAGAAAGAGAGAAAAAAAAGTAGGAAATTTGCAAATGCTAAAAGTCATTTCCTGATATCGCCCTTGATCCGATCAGATCAGGTGCTCGGGCGCCTACTCGCCTACACTCGGTCAAGAACACTCCTCTGGCGCCATATGTCACGCCTCGGTCATTAATATAGGGGTAATATTACTTTATATACCTAAGTTAATTTTCCATACGTGATTTACACTTCAAAAAAGATATAAAACAAGAAAAAAAAACACGGATCTAAAAAAAATTAAAATAAATTGGAGTAGCGTAGTAGGAAATATGAGTTTAAATTTTATAGTAAAAATAACATTTTTATATTATTATGCAATTTTTATTTTATTTACGACAAAAACAGTCCACATGCTTAGATAAAATGGCGTTTTGCCAGACCGAAGAACGCCTAAAAAAATATCTCAAGGGTTTTACTTAAGAACTAGGAAGCGCAAAAACTGTCGTTATCGCTTTTGAGGGTGACTGCTCAATAAAAATAAAACATAATTCATTTTATAAGTAAACAACTATTAGGTGTACAAAATGAAACTCAGCCACAGGGTAAATTTGAATTTTCTAGATTTTAGCCGAGTTTCATTTTGTACACCTAGTAGTTATTTTTTCAAAATTTTGAACATTTTAGGAGTTAAAGTCCATCAAAAGTTGACCTTTCCGTGAAAGAAGGTTATTGAAGTATAACCATTAAGAAGGTTAATTTTGGAAGGCTTGTAAATCGTAAACCGTTACAGATATTGAAAAAATGCACTAAATAAAATCAGTTGGAAATTCAATTCTCTTTAATTTTTATTCTATTCATTTTTTCTCTAGAAAGCACTGTTTTCAAGATAAATTTATTTAAAAAAAAAAATTATTTTCCGAAAATGGTGCATTCTAGAAAAAAATAATTAAGTGCAAAATAGAGAATTAAATTTCCTACAATTTTATTTATTAGGTGTACAAAATGAAACTCAGCCACAGGGTAAATTTGAATTTTGTAGATTTTAGGCGAGTTTCATTTTGTACACCTAATAAATTGCTTTTTTTGAGGCCTTCTTGCCCAAGGCTTTTTGCAGCAGTTTCTTCTGTCCTCCTGCCGGTGAAAATCCTGCCGGTGAACTAGGAAGCGCACAAACTGTCGTATCGTTTTGTTTGAGGGTATCAGCTCAATAAAAATAAAACATAATTTATTTGATAAGTAAACAACTAGCAGCTGGTTTTCGTTGAAAAACGTATTAATCCCTAAACATCAAGTGGCGGAATGCTGGTGCATTAAGTGCCCTGGGAAAGTAGTCTCATTCCGGGCGGCGATGAGGGTGGTTCGGCAATGGGGTTGTCGATATTCCCACGGGGGTGGAGTCATTGTCTAATCTCGAAATGTTCCCATAGCGACCGGGGCACGCGCCTTCCTATTGTCCCCGTCCCGTCCGGTCCCACCTTTTACCGACAGAAGACATATTGCTCGGACTCGTCTCTCCCATGGAAAATAATCGCCGACACGCGCGGGAATACACCCTTTTAGCATTTTCATTGTACGTTCATTCAACGACCCAGGACCGTAGAAGATTTGTAGGCGGGGATTTTTTCCTGGTGCCGAATCCTCGCTTTGATTCGATGGGACTAAACGTTCGACCATAAAATCTATTATTCAACTCAATATACAATGTTTAAGTACATTAGGGGTTGTTCCTTTTTTTCCACCCTTTTTAATCATTTCAAAGTAGGTTATAGACAATAATAAAATGCAGGCGCTTTCGGTCAGCATTTTAGTTTTTCCCCCACAAATCCGACACCTAGGCCCGTATTTTCGTACTCACCTTTCCTTAACAATGTACTGGTTTAAAGAGCTTCCAACGAAAACTTCCTTAAAGAGAAGTATCTATATAGGAGGGGGAAGTATAACGGAGGGAGTAAAACTTAGGGGAAGTATATGGGAGGGGAAGTATAACGGAGTGGGAAGTATATAGGAGGGAAAGTATAAGTGAGGGGAAATATAAGTGAGGGGTAGTATAAAGAGGGTGAAGTATAACGGAGGGGGAAGTATAAGGGAACGGAAGTATACGGAAGGGGATGTACAAGGGAGGGAAAGTATAAAGGAGAATTTAAAGTATGTTTTTTCGAAAAATTTTCTAAGTTTTTTTTTTCGAAAAATTTTTAAAGTTTTTTTTGTAAAAAAATTGTGGCAATTTTTTTACACCAAAAATTCTTAAAAAATGTAACGAGTAATTGGTGAAAATTTGATGAAAATCGGATCAACGGTTCGGCCGCAGCGAATTTTTTAAAATTTCAAACAGACATATCTCCGCCATTTTTTCGAAATTCTAAAATCGCCCTCGTTAGTTTCTTGTTCACCGGCTAAAAAATTTGTGTGAAAATTTGGTGAAAATCGGTTGAAAACTGTGGCCATAAAGTGTTCCGGAAAAAATGCTACGGCCGGACGGCACCACAGACAAAGTTGAGATCGGTAAAGATCAATATTCGATTTGACCCTCCGAGGTCTGGAAGACCCCTCCCCAAAAACCCGACGTGGAGGGTATACAATAACTTCTTTAAGGAAGTTATAAGGGTCGATCCTTAACTTAAGTTTGGTTTCAACGAGAGCCCTGAGAGCCCCTGTTCAAGGAATCCTTTCTACCTTGAAAAAAACTAAACTGTCCGATTTTGGCTGGTCAGTAAACCAAAAACAGAGAAAAACTGAGAGAAGTCGGAAGGATTCCTTTGATTTAGCCAATGAGAGCCCTCCCTTCATAAGGGGGTTAAGGTATCTGAACCTTAAAAAACAGAGGGAAATCGAAAGGATTCCTTTTATTTGAGGGAAGGGATCACTTCGAGGGAGGCTTAACAAAATAACTTTAAGGAAGGATTTGCAAGGACATTGTGAGAAAAGGGCTCCTCGAGAATCGTTTAGACGGGCCCTAATCTCAAAGGGAACTAAGCTTTGCAGTACATCCGATGAAGATTTTGGCTCACGATCGATGATGACCATGGTCGATTTGACCCTAAGTCAAGAAGACCCTGTCTAAAAACCATCTGTGGAGGGTATCAAAAAATTTTTTAGTCTCAAGTCATTTTGTTTATCGTCTAAAAAGTTTTCCGGAGAGCAGCGACGTCATCGTAGAAAATCTTAAGATCGAAATAGACCACGGGTCGATTTGATTCAGGGTAAGACCATTTCCCAAAACCATCCATGGGTGCACAATAATACATTTTTGATAGAAAGTAATGTTTGCTTTATCTGGTTTTTATGTCATTAAAAATTTTCTGTCAGACGCTTTATTTACTTTCTGGAAATACCATTAAAACCGAATAAAACTTTTAAAAAAATTATATTTAAGCATGAATTAAAGATTATCAGATTTTAAAACGTTTTGAAAATTCTTAATTGGCGTGGTTACGTCGCGGTGGTAAACGTTGATAGGGTAATAAAGTCGGTATTGAACAATCTTCATTTTGACTTTGGATCTTGATAGTGGAAGTTTTCCATGAAAATCTAGATGAGGTTAAAAATCCCATCGCTTTTAAAACAGAGAAATCACGTTCTGCAATAAATTTGAGCAAGGACAAGGGGTCGGATGTAACGATACAAATCTTTCGATCAAGATTTCGAAATAAAAGCACTTTTAAGTCCTGATGTCTTTCTTTGAAAAATCTTTTGTCGTTAAGAAAAACGGATTGAAAATTATAATTATTAAAAACGAATATCGCGATAAGTTTTTTGTACCTATCGCAAGATCTAACATCAATTCTTTGGAAGCAAGTTTTAAGCCAGGTGGTGGCTGGCACGCGGCATGCTTTTGGCTTTGTCAACTACACAAAAGGTTCCCTTCATTGGCAAGTCCTTTTGTGCACAGGTTGGAGGGATATACGTTATACACATTCCAAGCAGGTGTCCCTCCCCTGGCTGTATTCAAAGATTTTTCTTTTCCCCGGAGTAACGTAATATTAGTTTGGAGGGAGACGAATTTTTTTTCATCTCCCTTCTTTCTTCCCTTCTCGTTCAAGTATACCGGGTTTTAGCTTTAGAAAATCCTTAAGTCTCAAGGTTGGGTGTTGCCAAGGGAGTTAGAAGTCTTTAAAAGGGTGCGTGCGATACCTAAGACTTCGGAGAACCGTTTGCTTCAACACAATGAAGAAATCATCTGCTATCGTGAGCGGTTTTGTCAAAATTTTTATCATCATTTCTCCATCTTCTAACCCTTGGCGTTTTCATGAGGAACACCTCAAATCAAGATTTTGCAAAGAAACTAAAGCCATTGGTTTTGAAAACTTCGTGAGTTGAAATAGAGACTTGTTGAAATTTTCACGTCATCCCAAAGGAATTTTACCTTCATTTTACCTATCTGAATAAATAAAGTTTATAAAAACCGGTCGCCTGTTAATCCTCTACCTAAAAAGTTATTTGTTCCTTAGAATCTGCTCTTAGCAAACATGAAGATCCACCCTCCGTTAGTCTAACAGCTGCAACGTTTTTCAATGTTCTATATTTTAGCTTTGTTCCAACCGCAGTTTGAAACTCCTGGAGCAGGCGCAAAAGGTCTTAGACGTCAAATCTGACGTCGCTCAAATTGTTTGTCCGTGAAATCTGGCGTGCAAATCCTTCTGCGCATGCTCCAGGAGTTTCAAACCAGTTTCAAACTGCGGTTGGAACAAAGCTATTATTAAAAACTTTAAAATATTTAGAATAATTTTGCTTGTTTTTAAAGTCACATTGTTGCCACTTAATGCCAGATTAACCCTCAAATAGACCCTATTTTATATTCACCCCTCATCTATGTACATATGTAGATAAATTGATTTATGCTTGAATTAACCTTTTTTTCAGCAATTTTATGTATAGTTTATTATAATTTTAAAAAGTTTATTAATTTTAGGTGATTAGAAGAAGAAATTATAACTAAGATTAGTGAATTCGGTGGCGGGTATTTAAATAGACGGTTGAGCAGCTGTGTCGCGTGCTGCGCAGGTGTTGGGCACACTTACCCTCCTCCCCATAAGGCACAGACAAAACCGTCGTCTACCTGCCCTTTTAGCCAAGTGCGCACAACTCAGCCGCCTCTACCCCCTCATCAACCGTAACCAATCTTCCTTCTCTAAATCCCATTAACGAATTTTTTTTCTTTCATTCCCTTCTGATGCGAATTTTTGAGATAGAAAGAGAGAAAAAAGGTCTTTTTTAAAGGTCTGGGCTCATTGACTAGAGGGAAAACCGTTAAAAACCAGTCAAAATTCACCCTCAAACTGCGACTTTTCTTTCTTGGAAAAAATTTTCAAATGTTCCCGCCATTCAATGACGATTTATAACAACTTCTATAATGCAAGTTACACATCGTTTTATAAGTTAGAGTTGTTTTTATAAATATCTATCGTCCTACTGATAAATCATCGTAGTTTTTAATGAGTCGCACGTAATTTAAGACGAGATTATGTTATTAGGTGTACAAAATGAAACTCAGCCACAGGGTAAATTTGAATTTTGTAGATTTTAGCCGAGTTTCATTTTGTACACCTAATATGTTGAAATTATGACGATATGTTTTTACGATGAACCGTTTTACCCCCCAAAAAAACATGAAAAGTTTGCAAACTTCCAAAATTTTCTTCCACATTCTGAAGAGTTTTTTGTTGATGTAGAAAAGGCTGCTAATCACGCTGGGAAAGAGATAGAAACTGTGGTCAAGTTATAATTATTTCCTCGTTTCCAAGAGTGAAATTTATCGTCTAGGGTCCAGACAGATTCCCTTTTTTTGCTTGAAGACGAATTTGAAAAATGAGCGACCCAGTTAAGCCCCGACGTCCTCCTGCTCTTGACCATATCCTCACCCCACTTTGTTTCTACTTCCGTTCGGGCGACGTACTTCCTCAAGGAAGTAGGCGGTCCGAGTTTCCATTCTAATAATAATTCTGGCGCAGATGCTACCTAGAATCACAGCGGCACAAAACCCCCGTGGCAGATGGTTTCACTTAGAAAATCCCCGCCGTCTTCACCGTCTACTCCACCTACCTATTAATTTTTTCCTTTCCCCTTTACCGTAATGTAGCAAACGCCTTTTTTTTTTTTTCAAACGCGGCTTTTCCCTCCATTTTGTACAATTTACATCCAATTTATTACTGCGATAACCATAAATAATTTATGTTAATATCAAGACGATCAATAATATGACAAGAGGAGTTAAAAGTATGATTGATGAAAAATTCCTCTCACAGGGAGGCAAGTGAATGTTGGAGAGAGAGAAAACCAAGTCACAACCTCTATTAGAACAGTATAATTACTTCTGAACAACTTGTCATTATTGATGGTCAATATTACAAATATTTCAGGATGTATCAATCAAAACCTTCGTCATTAAAAACCTACAAATTATAGTTTGTGGCTTTATTTTTTGTCTAGGCTAATTGATGGTATTTATGACCTACTTAATAGATCCTAAGCACTATGGGAAATTTTAATGTAGGTCTTCTTTTTGAACCAGGCAAATGGGCTCAATAATCGGGACGTAAAACGGAGGGGGAAGTATAACGAAGGGGGAAGTATAAGGGAACGAAAGTATAACGAAGGGAGGGAAAGTATAAAGAGGGAAAGAATAAGGGAAAGGGAGGGGGAAGTTATTTTTTTTTACGAAAGATTTTCCGGTTTTTTTTTGAAATATTTTTTAAGTTCTTTTTTTTTTTTTGAAAATTTTTGTAATTGTCAAGGTAGACATAATGGGCTCTATGGCCTAGGGATGTGCCTCTCGTAATGGGTAGAAGTATGAAATTTCTCCCTACTAAAAAAAAATAATAATTAAAAAGTGGCAAGTTTGTTACACCAAAATTTTTTAAAAAATTTAAGGAGTAATTGGCGAAAATTTAGTAAAAATCGGATCAACGGTTCGTCCGCAGCGAATTTTTTAAAATTTCAAACAGACATTCTCCGCCATTTTTTCGAAATTCAAAAATCGCCCTCTTTAAATTCTTCTTCACCGGCTAAAAAAATTTGTGTGAAAATTTGGTGAAAATCGGTTGAAAACTGTGGCCTTAAAGTGTTCCGGGAAAAAATGCTACGGCCGGCCGGAACCACAGACAAAGTTGAGATCGGTAAAGATCAATATTCGATTTGACCCTTGGGGGACGTGGAGGGTATCACAATAACTTCTTTAAGGAAGTTTAAAAAAAAGCGGGCCAAAAATCGTGGGAAACCATGACCAAAAATCCATTCAAAAATGGATGTTTTGGACGACAAACTAAGGAAAGCAAGCAAAATTTTGCTAAAAGGTGTCTTGCAAAAATTCGTCCTTGAAATAGCCCAAATACCAATTAAACCTATAGAAAATCGTTACAGAAAGTTTCTAGGATCACAAACCCTAAAAAACGTTTTAAAATCCTAACAACTAACACACAAAAGGATGCGACCAGTCAAAGCCCTTTTTAGGAGCCAAAATATATAAGATTTTGATTTGCTTATTTATTTAAAAAAATATATTCGATTTCGTCACTAGGGGACGCTATTTCAAATATTTAGCCTCACCCATGAATTCAAAACGTGAGAGTTCATTAGGGTATCGAAGGTGCTAATATAGACGATCAATCCAATCAAAACGACACAATAAAATATGAAAAGTGTCACATCAATCGTTCGAAATTCGTCATCTTACGATTGTATATTATTAAAAAAAAGTTTATAATCTTGAATATTGAGCAATTCCGCTGGCGGAGTTAAAGATTATTGCCGAGGATTACATTATTAAATGAGAAAACTTGTTTCAAATTAACCTCTTGAAAGTTGGCAACCATTATTCATGCTATGTCGGGGTTAAGAGCTGCCTTCCCGGTAGCTGCGGAATGAAGGCGGGAAGCTTAGTCGTAATTAATGAGTAATTCCGCGACAGCGCTCTGTTAATAAGTTCGTATTAAATTGATAATTTTTTAATATCTTAAGAGCGTAATCTTTAGAATTAGAACAATCTCGTATATTAAACTTTTTAAAGTTTCTACGTGTATAGACTTTTAAATTGTTTTAAAATAACGTTAAAGAAATTTGTTTCCAACTTTGAAATTACGGGCTGGTGGTATATGACATCTGCCCACAACACCTGAAGGTTGCACCTTTCAACGAAAGCCGACAGATTTGTTATTGAAAATTTAGAAAATTATTTTTAATTTTTGTTTTTTTAAATCTTTTATTTTGAATCCGTTCATTGACAGAAAAGAAGTCAGGATCGCTTTTATCTTCGAGTTAAAGAAACGAAAATAAACGGCAGCTGGACTGAATTTATTGCCTGCAGGAAAATAAGTTTGGATTTATGCCCTTTAAAATATTTAAAGACGTTTAAATGTATCTTGTAACAAAATATTTGAAATTTTAGAATCTCTCAAGGTTTTTTTTTTACGACTGAACTCGTATCTGACGGCGTTAAAGTCGTTTTTGAATCATTTTCTCGACGTTCTGGACAACCCGTGAGACAAAACGAATGAAAACTTGATTAATAAAAATACTACGAAAGTTTTTAAATTAAAAAAATGGGGTCATTTGACCCCTCTGGGTCTGTAGGACCCTTTTCTAAACTTTCCTTATAAGTAAGTTCGCCACGTAATAAGGGATAAGCCTCCGTCAATGGCTCCAAATTGTGTTCATATTATGTGTTCAAATTGTGTTCATATTAGGTGTACAAAATGAAACTCAGCCACAGGGTAAATTTGAATTTTGTAGATTTTAGCCGAGTTTCATTTTGTACACCTAGTAGTTCATTTTTTCAAAGTTTTGAACATTTTAGGCGTTAAAGTCCATCAAAAGTTGACCTTCTCCGTGTAAGAAGGTTATTGAAGTATAACCATTAAGAAGGTTAATTTTTAAAGGCTTGTGAATCGTAAACCGTTACAGATATTGAAAAAATGCACTAAATAAAATCTGTTGAAATTCAATTCTCTTTAATTTTTATTCTATTCATTTTTTCTCTAGGACGCACTGTTTTCAAGATAAATTTATTTAAAAAAAAAATTATTTTCCAAAATGGTGCATCCTAGAAAAATAATTAAGTGCAAATTTATAGAGAATTAAATTTCCTACAATTTTTATTTATAGGGTGTACAAAATGAAACTCAGCCACAGGGTAAATTTGAATTTTGTAGATTTTAGCCGAGCTTCATTTTGTACACTAATATTTAAAAATATATTTTATTTCTCATAGTGCCCAAGACTAATGGTCTAAAGCCTGTGGAGATTGAAAATTTCTGCGAAATTCCCTTCTTTACAGTATGTGAAAGTCAGGACTCAGGATATTTTGGAGTAAATATGGCGATAGTTCTTAGCTGGGCCCATCCGATGTTGTGAAAAATCAGAATTGGTTAGGCGTAAAGATTTTTTTTTTAAATTAGTTGCATTGTTGTCATAGTGGTTGTGTTCGTTTGATTAGCCCGCCAAAAATCCACTTTTAACGAACAACTGAGGGCGTTTAGAAGACCGTTACAAGTTAACTCCTCCCCCCTATCAACGATTCAAGAAGATTCTAGCTGGGCTGTTGTATCGGACAATGTAGGCCTGACTACAATGTAAATTGCAGCTGCCTTGGCACGCGACATCTGCCAACCAACACCTGAGTCGAGTGCTCTATGGCCCTCCTCCTGCATCTTTTGACATAGGACGCCAACAACGTTTTGATTTATTTCACGGCTCTAATCCTCACGGAATCCTTTCTTTAATTGTACTATAATTAAACCCGTTTTTTGTTTCATATGGTTTACACAAAAAAATCTCGGTAGTAAGTGGTATCCAGGTGCCGAATCGATAACAAGGTGCTAAAGTTCCGAGCAAATTACAAAGCAGACTTTTTAAGGAAGGGGGAGGGAAAAAACAATGCAAGAGAAGGATATAAAGAGTAAGGAGTTCGCGGTAAATACAGGGGTTGAACGGTGAAATATGACCTGCGCCAACATCCAAGGTGCTAATGTTCTCACCTGCATCGACCGTTGCCTAGAAAAGAATAAAATGGTATTAATTTTTTTTAGGTCTAATGGAAGGGGATAATTTGAAAGTAATAAAGAAACTCGTTTTTTCCAAAAACGGCCACTGGCAAAAGGGTTGCAGTACAAGATGAAAAGAGTCATTTTTTTCTCTCCCTTATTTCGTTACACCCCAATGTTTTACATGAATAATAAAAAATTTTTTACAAACAAGCCTCCCCTATTCTTCGAAACATTTTTCAGTTTTCTATTCATTGGGCTGTGCCTTATCGATGATCGTTTATCATAATTCATATTAAGTTTATCTAATTCAAACGTTTCAATAGGTTCATCTTTATCACTTAAAGGACGAAGGGACAAAACGAAGATAGCACGTACTGTGTGAAAATGTTTTCCTGTTTTAGAATACAATGAATTCCTTTCATTGGAGGAATTCTAGAGGCCATCTTTGAGAAAACGCCCAAAAGGGTTTTTCTCGAAACGACTGAACAGTAAAAAGGGAGTTTGTTGGATAAATCGTTTATTACGCCTAAAACTTTGTCCTATATTTAATGGCGTGTTCCCTTTTTTGTGATGGTTAAGCAGGGTTATTTATGTCGATCTTTTATTAGTGAACAGATGGATATTTTGCTGTTCAAATGGGTGGAATGCTGTTCGCCCGAAAATGAACCGAAAATATGGAAAACCGACGAACAAAAAGAAATATAAACGAATTTTTGGTGAAGGATTTACATTTTTGACGAGAAAAAAAAGAAAGAAAAAAAATAGGGCCACGAAGCGAATTTGGGTTACTAAAAGTATGAAGAAATCCATTTTCAAAATTAAAATCGGATCATTTTTGAAAACTCTAGAAGGGCCGCAAATTTAGCTTCTACCTTAACCTTCAAATGGTATTGTACCAACTTAAAAAGAACCTTCTGAGCAGTTTTCCTCTGAATAGAACGTATACACGATATCGTGAAAGGATTTGCGTAGTACGAAAAGGAGATTCTCCTATGGATCTATTTCTAAAGATGATTTTTTTCCAGTTTGAAAAATTACAGTCATCATTCATAAGTCCTTTTAACAAGGTAGAGAAGGGAGGGACGAAACTGCTCACTGAGTTTATTAATAGATTCTATCTGTACTCAGTTATAAAGCAAAAGGTGTAATAAATTTTTCATACAAATTAATTCTTGGAGGCTTGCAAAAGTTATTGTTCTTACTGTGCGGTAACAGGAAACATAGGAGGGTAATAAATTATAGTTAAGGAGCACTGAATGTTTACTGCAAATCCCTTTTGACTGCTGTAAAATCTCCCAAGGCTGTTATAAAACACCTACTTTTGTCATCTTCTTTTTTTATTGTTTTTAAAAATTCCCGTCATAAAATAAACGTTGATACATAAAGTTATGTATTTGATAAATGCATGAATATCGTGAAGGGAGACTCAATAAAATTCGAGATTTACGATAATGGCCACCCCTTTACGAGGGGTGGTAGACCTGTTGATTCCGTCCGTGAATTAATCCGCTCTGCGTATGCTATTAGCAAAAGACGATAAGGGCACTTGAAAAGAATAAAAGAAATCCAGTTTACCTTTTGTTTTCAACGACTCGCCTTATGGAGGGAGCCTTCGGTTATGAGTTGATTATCAAGAATAGGGTCGGCCCACAAAAGGGCGCAACGACGGGAATCTCGGAGACAAAAGGCATTTTATTCGGTTTATTGCTCATTCGGGACAATGTTACCAATTCAAACGTTTAAACAGACGTTTACTATTATTTTTTACTGATGAAATCAACTGGGTTTTTAAATAGAGTAGAAAGTGATAAATAGCCTACCTATTGTTTCCGTGATGAACATTCGATGTAATTTATGGGACGATGGTCACCTGGCGAAGTGATGAATCAGAAAATGTTGCACATCATTAATCATTTGTAGATGCTCAGGTTTTTCGGTGTACTTTTCATACCCCATCCCATCATCTGTATTTTCTCTTATGAAATGCTGGCGTGAAATCGATTTGGCGAAGATAACAGCAGCTATTTGTAACACGGAGGTGTTCACCGTGTGAATCACACGATCTGACACCATGAGAGCTTCATTGTTCACAGATTACCATAACACTAAGCAGATAATTTTCGTATGGAACCAACCCTTCTAATGAGAAAACAACAGTTTTTTTAAGCTTAAAACCGAGGTAGACTGGATTCCGCACAAGGGGGTGTCATCAAGAAAAACGCACGGTTTTTGGAGATAAAGTGCACCTTAAAATCCGGTCTAACGAGTACTTCTAGGACAAAACAGTTGAAAACCCTAATAAATAGCAAGAAAAAAAAATTAAGTAAGTAAAAACACCATAAAACCCTGGTAAACCTGATTTCTCGGCGAAGAGGCCCTAAAAAACGTCCAGTTAAAAGGGTGCTTTCTGCAGAAAGACATTAAAAAGCCTAAAAGTGGTAGCTATCAAGAAAAGGTAGAAAAAAAAAAACGAAATTTAATGCTCGTTTCCCAAAAACCGAGAAAAACGTCCAAAAATCAGTGAAAAAGGCGTCTTTTGGCATGAAAACGCGAGAAAAACTTTGGGAAAAGTAAAAACGCTCGAAACTTCTGCTTTTTTAACAATTATTGTGTTGGTAAGGACCTGGAAAACTCCCCGAAAATCCGGCGAAACGGTTTTTCAGTGATGTGACAAGGTGGTAAAATTTGAAATTGAAATTTCATCCTAAAATGAAAGAGAATTGTAGAAAGTATGGTCAAAATACCTCATGATTTAATATCAGTTGCTTCTTTTTCTCTTCTTCTTTTTATAAGGGCATCTTCTATTTCATATAATTCAAAAGTTTTATTTTCACTTGCTTTTTTGTACAAGGGTGTTGACCGCGATCAAAAGATGGTCGGGGATATTCAAACAATTTTGAATGACAAAGAATTTATATTTTTTTCCCTCGAGACCGACATCCTAGATCGTGCCGTTCAAAAAAGGACGGGCTTTAACTTGATCATCCTATTCAAAGACGCCTACCGAGGACTTTTTTAAATCATCAAAAATAACATTCCGTGGGCCTTTTTCATTAAAATACAAAATGTTGCTAAGCGTGTTTTTACGAAATTCTTTCCCGAAATAGAATCCCTTTTACAGTTATTTTCGTCCCCAAGAAAATGGGGGACCGTCTACACTCGTTTTACAACGGAAAGAAAATAAGTTTCGGCAGCAATAATGACTTTGAATTAGAAAAGTTTAAGCGTTCTGGTTCATCTCAAAGGGAATAAATTGAGCCAATTCTTATTTCGCTCAACCGTGGCGTATGACGGAGAAGATTATTAGGTGAAGTAATGATGCTTTGATCCTTAAAGGGCGTGGGGCAATTCGAGTGTGACATAAGTCTATTGTCTTACCCACCGTCCCCCTTCGAACGACTTCCAAAATGCTCTTCCCCGAACTTAATTATAAACTCTATTAAATTTTTATTGTGGTCAAATTAATCTTGGAACTCCCTTTTCCTATTTTAATCGATTACTCGTGGGAAAGAAACGAGAAGTTTAATGACGCTCAGACATTTAGGTCCCAGGGCATTTAATCTTTCAAGATTTCTTTCCTCGACTTTTCTTACTTGGAACTCTAGTTTTAACTTCCATTATTATTGTGATACCCTCGACGTCGGGTTTTTGGGGAAAGGTCTTCCAGACCCCGGAGGGTCAAATCGAATATTGATCTTTCCGACCTCAACTTTGTCTGTGGTTCCGGCCGGCCGTCCGTCCGTAGGATTTTTCCGGAACACTTTACGGCCACAGTTTTAACCGGTTTTCACCAAATTTTCACCAATTACTCTTTATATTTTATATGGCGGAGATATGACTGTTTGAAATTTAAAAAAATTCGCTGCGGCCGAACCGTTGGTCCGATTTTCACCAAATTTTCACCAATTACTCCTTATATTTTCTTAAGAATTTTTAGTGTAAAAAAATTGCCATTTTTTTTTAGTAGAGAGAAATTTCATACTTCTACCCATTACAAGAGGCACATCCCTAGGCCAAAGAGCCCATTATTTCTACCTTGACACTTAAAAAATTTTTCGAAAAAAAGAACTTAGAAAATTTTTCGAAAAGAAAACTTAGAAAATTTTTCGAAAAAAAAATTAAAAAAAACCAAGAAAATTTTTCGAAAAAAAAACTTCCCCCTCCCTTATTCTTTCCCTCCTTTATACTTTCGTTCCCTTATACTTCCCCCTCCGTTATACTTCCCCTCCTAAAACTTCCCCCTCTATTATACTTCCCCTCCCATATACTTCCCCCTCCGTTATACTTCCCCTCCTATATTGTTACTTTTCTTTAAGGAAGTTTTCCTTGGAATCTCTTCAAACCAGTACTTTTAGTTAACCGTCATCTCTTAATTATAATTTTTAATATTGCATGATAAAAAATTATTACCTGCTTACTTGATTCCCAAGATAAAAACAGGTAGCATGGTGAAAAACCGTTAGAGGGATAGCTAAACGCTTGTCCTTTGGGGACAAATTAACAAAAAGGGAGAAAAAAAAATATGCAGAGGGGTCGTAGTGGTTTTATAAACTCCACGGGGTGATCTTCTTCTACCTGAGGATGTAAAAACTATTATACTAAACAAGGAAGGAAGGAAAAAATAATCCGTTGTGCGGAGTAAACGCACAGAAAATGGGGAAGCCACTCCGTGAGAAGGGGAGGACATATAAAATGAGTTTTAGGGGTAAAAACGTGAAACAGAAAAGGCACTGAAAAGGTGAATAATGTGTGGGAAAATCGTTATTTCAAGAATCCCTCAGTTCACATAAAAATCACCGAAGAGAAAGACAGAAAAAAATCTGACCCTATTCCAGTAAATATTGTGTATATAATTTACAAAATAAAGAACCAAATTTTAACATTTTTAACCCCCAACTCACCTACCAAAATGAGGAACCATTAAAATATTGTGCTTTGTCTAATTTGAACGCCCTGGTTTTATTTAAGTTTCTATTTTGGTTCTATTATACATCAACATGGTGTCCTTGAGTAAGTAGAGGGTACGAAAATGTAATTTAGGGGGAAGCCGGACCGGATTTGAAAAAAAAGGGGGTTCCGTAATGAAAAGGGGTGTCTCACCCATAGAGAACACAACATCATTTTCATCCCCTGTTAAGTTTTCTCGCTCTCTTTCGTGTTGTATAAAACAGGTAAATCGAAATCCCCTTCTTTTTTTAAGATGTAACCGGTAAAACCACTTGTCTTGCAACACACAGGTTCTTGATTTACCCCCTTCTAATTCTGTTTAGATTGTAAACCTTGAAAACCTGCAATTGCTCTTTTTACGCACAACAGGGAAAACAAGTTGCGACCTTCCGGTTCCTCTTCGCATTTTTATTAGGTGTACAAAATGAAACTCGGCTAAAATCTACAAAATTCAAATTTACCCTGTGGCTGAGTTTCATTTGTACACCTAATCAATAAAAATTGTAGGAAATTTAATTCTCTATAAATTTGCAATTACCTAATTATTTTTTTCTAGGATGCACCATTTTCGGAAAATAATTTTTTTTTAAATAAATTTATCTTGAAAACAGTGCGTCCTAGAGAAAGTTCCGGTTTGAAGAGCTTCCAACGATAACTTCCTCAAGGATACAGGAGGAGGAAGTATTAAGTAGGAGAACTAAATTTTTGTAAAAGTTGTGAAATAAATTTGGTGGGTATCGCAGTAAGTCTTGAGGAAGTTAGAAATTTTAGGTATTTTTTGTTGTTCGTTTTCTGTTTTTTGAAAAAAAAAAATAAAAATTAAGTACCTAATAAATCGCCATTTTATTTTCCGTTAAAAAATTCTTGAGGAAGTTAAAAAAAAAAAAAAAAAAAATATTTTGAAAATTTTATATCAAGGTAGAAATTCAGTACGGTTAGCCAAAGAGAGGCCGCCCTCGAGCCGGCGAAGTGACTCACATTTCTGCCTAGAAAAATTATTAAGTAAAAAAATTTTGGAAAATTAAAATTTTAAAAACATGGAAAATTTTTAAATAATTCAAGGAATGTTAGTGAAAATTTGGTGAAGATCGGACCAACAGTACGCCCACAGCGCTCATTTTAAATCTTTGAACAGTCATATCTCTGCCATTTTGAAAAATTTCGAAAAAAGCTCTCGTCATTTTCAAGATTTCTGTGAAAGGAAGCTTGTGTATAAATTTGGTGAAGATCGGATGAAAATTGCGGCCGTGAAGTGTTCCGGAAAAAGTGGCGACGGACGGCCGGACGGCCGGACGGCCGGACGGCCGGCACCACAGACAAAGTCAGGATCGGCAAAGATCACTTATCAGATTTATCCTACGGGGTCTGGAAGACCTAGTAACAGGGGGTCGGAGGGTATCACAGTAACTTCTTGAGGAAGTTAAAAATGAATATAATAAAAATTACAGAGAATTGAATTTCCAACAGATTTTAATAAGCGCATTTTTTCAATATCTGTAACGGTTTACGATTTACAAGCCTTTAAAAATTAACCTTCTTAATGGTTATACTTCAATAACCTTCTTTACACGGAGAAGGTCAACTTTTGATGGACTTTAACGCCTAAAATGTTCAAAATTTTGAAAAAATGAACTACTAGGTGTACAAAATGAAACTCGGCTAAAATCTACAAAATTCAAATTTACCCTGTGGCTGAGTTTCATTTTGTACACCAAATAAATGAATTTTTTAACTTAAAAATCTTTTAGTGGCGCCAACAAAAACTTTTAACAATTCCAAAATCTAGGGGAATTCTGTTCCAAAAATACCTTTTTTTTCTTCTTCCTTTCTCGACAGATAAATTTACAGCTCTAGTAAATAAATCCACCGCTGATTGCGACTCGATGGCGTTTCCTAGGCTCTTATCCCCTCGATTATTTTAACGATCCGCCATTTTGAACGTTGTAAAATAAGTTTTCGTGTCTTTTAAACGTCAAAGTGGACGTCTCTATTTTTCTGAATGTGGAAACGCCGAGATCGGTATCCGGAGAGGAAAAATAAAGATTAGATCGTAGGATTTCTTTTTTTAAAAAAAACTCTTCCTCCAGTTCTAGATCGATATTTTACGCTTTTATGCGACATTAAATCTGAAGGAATTGCCGTCTAAATGTGAATGTTTAAATATCTGGGAATGGGTCTGCCATAACGGGAACCGCGGTGTTGATCGTTTGAGGGAGTGAGAAAACTGTAAATCGAACACGATATCCCAGATCGGTCAATTGAGTCTCCAGTAGATGTTCGATAAATTAGGGATTTATCACACTTTTTCAACACCATTTGTGGTATCGGTTCCTTTTTGAAATTTGGGAATAAAATGGGACACTTCTGGTTTTGGGGAGAAACTTTTTTTTCTCTCCTATCGTCCGAAACTTAGAAAATCGCGATTTTTTGTCAGATTTTCACTTTATTTATTATCATATTTTACAATAAGCTTTCTTGTTTTATTTCTGGGATATTAAAGATTAGAAAACAGGATGTTGGAAGATATAAAAAATATTTATATAAACATTCAAATGTCGGAAATACGGCGTGAAGTAATAAAACGCCATTATCGTCAATCGCTTTTGAATCTTTCAACTCACTCACATTACCAATCGCGGCATCGTGACAACACTTCAACTCTAAAATATCACTCGAATGATATTTTCGTATAGATCATTTCGGCGATTTAGGACGGCGATAATCGTGACTAGGAGAGCTGTTAATATTTTAACAACTCCCATGAGGCTCGGATCATTAACCAAGATGAAATTGTACCGTTTTCGTTATTTTACGCCGAAGATTTATATTAGGTGTACAAAATGAAACTCAGCCACAGGGTAAATTTGATTTTGTAGATTTTAGCCGAGTTTCATTTTGTACACCTAGTAGTTCATTTTTTCAAAATTTTAAACATTTTAGGCGTTAAAGTCCATCAAAGTTGACCTTTCCGTGTAAGAAGGTTATTGAAGTATAACCGTTAAGAAGGTTAATTTTTAAAGGCTGTAAATCGTAAACCGTTACAGATATTGAAAAAGTGCACTAAATAAAATCAGTTGAAATTCAATTCTCTTTAATTTTTATTCTATTCATTTTTTCTCTAGGACGCACTGTTTTCAAGATAAATTTATTTAAAAAAAATTATTTTCCGAAAATGGTGCATCCTAGAAAAAATAATTAAGTACAAATTTATAGAGAATTAATTTCCTACAATTTTTATTTATTAGGTGACAAAATGAAACTCAGCCACAGGGTAAATTTGAATTTTGTAGATTTTAGCCGAGTTTCATTTTGTACACCTAATAATAACAGTTTTCTTATTGTCGACGTTTTATTTGTTGATTTTTCAATGATTAGCTCTGATGGGGGTGTTTATACTGACTGAATTATTGCTCAACTTTATTTCACACAACCCTTTTTCTGTTTAAATCGTAGATTGAGTTATCGCGGTGAAGCACAGACGAAGCCTATGTTCTTTTGTGTACACAGATGTGTGATCTTATATTTACTTTACTGGCCCTTTCGAAAGGAAACTTTTTAAAAAACACCTAAAAGTCATTTTTTCATCAAAGTCCATTTTATTTCACAATTTTCGTTTTTCTCGTTTAGTAGTCCATCAAATGCTTATTTTAGAGAGAAAAACAGATAAGTGGATTAGAATAAGGAATAAGCGGAGCTTTGACATTGTCATTTTAAAATATGCAGTCGCGCTGCATGGTTTATTATGTTAGGATTTGTATATCTAACAATAATTTTTAAGTATCATTTGATATACTCCCACAACTAATTGAATATTCTATTAAGACTTTTTCATGGTCAGGAATATAGAAGTAATCGAGTGGGCTTTATGGATAATAATAAATCAACGGAAAAATGTGGCAGAAGGAAAAGAAATCATTAGTTAGCCTCAGTTTAAGGTTCGACGGAGGGGAAAAAGTAAGAAAAAAATCTTGCAACTGATTTTATACAGAAGTGTATTGTGTGTGGGGATGTGTCGTATTTTACAGATTGAGCTATATTGAGAAGTTCGAGGCAGATGTGAAGAGCACACACACCTTGCCCGGAGGGCATCTGCGAGGGCCCCTCCTTGCTTTACTTCCGCACCAGGTAGGGCAAATAATCAGTGCCTTTTTATTTAATTAACCCAACTCAACTACGGTCACAACTTTTCATTTTCTATATCAGATATTGAATATTAGGTGTACAAAATGAAACTCGGCTAAAATCTACAAATTCAAATTTACCCTGTGGCTGAGTTTCATTTTGTACACCTAATAAATAAAAATTGTAGGCAATTTAATTCTCTATAAATTTGTACTTAATTATTTTTTTCTAGGATGCACCATTTTCGGAAAATAATTTTTTTTAAATAAATTTATCTTGAAAACAGTGTCCTAGAGAAAAATGAATAAATAAAAATTAAAGAGAATTAAATTTCCAACAGATTTTTTTGTGCATTTTTTCAATATCTGTAACGGTTTACGATTTACAAGCCTTTAAAAATTAACCTTCTTAATGGTTATACTTCAATAACCTTCTTACACGGAGAAGGTCAACTTTTGATGGACTTTAACGCCTAAAATGTTCAAAATTTTGAAAAAATGAACTACTAGGTGTACAAAATGAAACTCGGCTAAAATCTACAAAATTCAAATTTACCCTGTGGCTGAGTTTCATTTTGTACACCTAATAATAAGAAATAAATCAGCAATCCTGGGAGTTCTTGCTCGGCGTAGGAAAAGGAAGAAAATTTTGTCTCATAATAAATTGTTTTAAAAAAAAAAAAAAATCAAGGTAAATTAGAGAAAGAATGCGAAAAAGCAAGACTTGGAGGTCTTGCTGGAAATAGCCCCTGGATGTCGAAGAATTTAAATCAAATTCGCATTTAATAAGACCTAGATAAAATGCTTTTGGAGTTTAAAAAAATTGAAAGTAAAGAAAAAATCAAGGGAAAACTAGTAGCCCGGATAACTGAAATATTAGCCCCCTAAAAGAAGGGTGGTGAATAAAAAAAAAGGAGTGAGTTTGAAAAGGAACAGACACCTGTATTGTATATATGTGATACGGGAGGGAGTACCGCTAAGCGGTCGGGAAAAGGTGGGGGATCTAAACGTTACGATTGGACGAAGGCACGTGCTTTTTCCCCACTACGATCTTCACTAAAATAGACCACCTGAGCTAGCAGCTGCCAGCGGGAGACCGGTAGTTCACCGGCATCGGCGTGTCCCACTGGCACTTGTAGAGGGGAACCGAGTTTGAAATAGGGGTGGGGATTGGTATAAGTAGCGCCCACTTGCTTCGTAACCCTCACAACCGTGCGTCATTCCGAACTGTTCACATCGAGAGTATACGGTCCGAAAGTACGATCGAGGATTACGTACGAGGACTAAGTGTTGTTTTTTATTCTGTAAACATTTGTGTATAAGTGAATTTGTTCAATATGCATATCGTCAACGAAGAGCCTTCACTGCCGAGAGCTTTACCGTTCAAAAAGAGCAATTATTCTAATTGTCCTTTGAAGAAACGTCCTGTTCCTTTCATTGTCAAAGACGAACTGGAGCGTGCAGGTGAGAATTTCTCTAGTTTTTTTATCTTTTTTTTTGTTTAAATTTCTTATTATAAAATGTTAAAAACAGTAGTCCTTATATGTTAAATAACGGTGTTTTTAATTTTTCAGATTTGAGCGATGATAACTCGGAGCCTGAAAATCTGAGCACGAAACCAGAAGATTTGACGTGTAAGTCGATGACACCGTCGATCGGCGTCGCTTTGATCTCCGCCAAAAAAGAGCCCCAGAGTCCCGAAAGACCAGAAGAGCCGTCACTCACGATGCCGATGCCTTATTCGGGAAGTTATTTGGGAAAATCTTCAGGTCCTTTGGAGCCATTGAATTTGAACACGCAGTCTGAACTCCCTGCCTGGCCTAGACCTTATTATCCGTCGCAGTACATACCTTTGAACTACTACACGCCTGAGTTTTATCATTATTACGGTGAGAAATATGCACAAATGTCTCCACCGAGACATAATTATTTGCCGACGATCGCACAACCGAAACCCATTTATCCGACTTATGCGAACGACTGCGGGCTTTCTCCGACATCGTCGACGTCTTCGTTCGGCCTTTATTCTCAACCTCCGAGCACCCCCGAGGACCTCTCGTCGGGAAGCGTCGGAAGTTCGAGCCCGCCGAGATCAAACAAAGACCCGTCTCCCAGATACCAATGCACCTTCTGCAATAAATCGTACACCACATATTCCGGCCTTTCAAACACCAGCATTCCACTGTTCCGCCAACGAAGAGTCCTCCGCCAAAAAATCATTCAGCTGTAAACATTGTGATAAAGTCTATTTCAGCCTCGGTGCCTTAAAAATGCATATAAGAACGCATACTCTTCCATGCAAATGTAAACTTTGCGGAAAGGCGTTTTCGAGACCGTGGCTTCTTCAGGGGCACATAAGGACCCACACCGGCGAGAAACCGTTTACATGCCCGCATTGTAACCGCGCCTTCGCCGACAGATCGAATCTCCGTGCTCACCTTCAGACGCATTCAGACGTTAAAAAATACTCGTGTCCCTCTTGCTCGAAAACCTTCTCCAGGATGTCCCTCCTCACGAAACACTCAGACGGCGGATGCCCCGGATCACATCCTTCCAGCGGCGACGACGTCTACAAACACGACGTCTACTCCTCATAATTTCATTCTATTTATTGCTTTTATCATTTTCAAGATATGCACACCTTCGCATTCCTAAGTCAACATTTTGTACATATTTAGTTTTTAAGCAAATGTCTTTACTGACAATAAGTTGAGTCAAAATACTTCCTTTTTTTCTCTCTATATTTATTTATTTATTTTTTCCTTTCTTTATTGAATGGCTATCTAAACTGAAACTTTTAAGACTGAATTTTTATATCAAAAAATGAAATTACTATGTGCCTTTCAAAAATGTATATTTATTTTTTTAAACTATTGTGCCATACGGTCCTGCCAAAACTTTTTGTAAATTCATTTTTTAAATCCTTTTTGTAGCCATTCCAATCTAGTCAGTTAGTATTTTTCGTGTTTTCTGAGATATAAATCGGATTTGTATATATAAAAAAAGTATTTCTGACAATATAAAATATTGTAAATAATATATAAGTGCCTTAGTACGTACTGATTATGTTCTGTTCCTTGAAGAAAATACACATAATGTTATTTTACCATAAATTTTTGTATTTATTTTCCATAGAAAAACCGTATTTAAAAACTGAAATTCATCAATTTTAATTGTTATAAAGTACAAGCTGGATTCACTGTTTGTCGCCTTGTTGAGATGGAGTAAAAAATGCTTTCCTATTAAAGGAAGTCTTTAAAAAAAAAACCTGAGAACAACGGTCAAGAGTCACGAAAAACCTACTTTTAACTGATTGTTCCATTATACAGCACGAAGAACGTCTGCGACTTTTATTTTCAGAGAGAGAAAAAAAAACCTATAATTTCTCCACCCTTTTCATAAAAATTAATAAATAGTCCGAAAATGATTTAACGTTAAAATATTCAAACTAACAGGTTTTGGGGACCCCAGTGGGGCGGCAGAGTCTGAAAAAGATGTAAAACAAAGTTTCGTGACTATTTTTGACGGTTGATATATTATGTTGTTTTTTTCCCCCTAATTCCCTTTCGTTAGGTTCGCTTTAAAGAAAAAAAAAGTCGAGTTATTGTATTTAGATATGGCGGGAGAGGGGAACGGGGTGGAGAGAGAAAAAAATAAAAGTGGAGGGACAATAACTCCGGTATTGTTCTCTTGAAAAGTCTGAATGGGGGAGAGAATGAGCAAGGTGGTTCGACCCACCTGGCGCACTGCTTATTCAAGCTCCCATAGGGAGATCGCTGGTTTTCGCACGACCAGTTTTTTTCCCTCCATTAACCTATTGAGTGCAATCAAAGTCACTTAAAACTCTATAAAACAATAATTAATAGCAATCCATAAATTTCTATATTCATCAAAACCTTTTTAGAAAAGGGTCATTGAGACCCCAGGGTTTTTTCACACATCGTTCTGGTTTCCCACATTTTCCGGAACAGTTCGGTGTACAAAATGAAACTCAGCCACAGGGTAAATTTGAATTTTGTAGATTTTAGCCGAGTTTCATTTTGTACACCTAGTAGTTCATTTTTCAAAATTTTAAACATTTAGGCGTTAAAGTCCATCAAAAGTTGACCTTCTCCGTGTAAGAAGGTTATTGAAGTATAACCATTAAGAAGGTTAATTTTTAAAGGCTTGTAAATCGTAAACCGTTACAGATATTGAAAAAATGCACTAAATAAAATCTGTTGGAAATTCAATTCTCTTTAATTTTTATTCTATTCATTTTTTCTCTAGGACGCACTGTTTTCAAGATAAATTTATTTAAAAAAAATTATTTTCCGAAAATGTGGCATCCTAGAAAAAAATTAAGTACAAATTATAGAGAATTAAATTTCCTACAATTTTGTACACCTAATACTTTTTCTAAAAAATGAACATTTAAAAACCTTTAGTTCATGTAATTCCGCTAGGGTTTTTTAAACTAATAAATTGACCTCTTGTTTAAATCAGGTAAAGCATATTGTTTAAATTGTCCAGAAAAGTAGCCAATTGACTTTTCTTATCGGATTTCTTACTCGAGGCTTTACAAACTCGTTTGGTTACCTCTGGATAGGGGAAAAATAATAGACCCCTTTCTTATTTCCTCGTAAATTTCTTTCGGTTTTCTTTTAACTAAAAGATGGTTTATATTTATGACTTAAAAACATTGATAAGAGATAACATTCAATTCAATGCTCTCTATGGAAGTTTATTGCACCCAGCTGTTTTGTTTTCGAAAAATGAAATGAAAAGAAATCGTTTCGATTTCTAATTTTAAAGATGATCCGTGAAATGACAGAGGAATCCGTCCCGAGTTTTGATGTGCGACATGGGCGACCGTTAAGCCCGAGATCACGTAGCGTATAGATTGATGGGAGGAGAAATCGCGTTAAACGATTGAATTATTAAACGTGTAATATTATACGGTTTATACAAAAGGATTTAGGTAGATAGGATCCTCAGGGGTCTAACACGGATGTGCCCTTTTTATATTTTAATTCGCCCCGGAAATTAATGTTCTATATTTTCTGTATCATTTATTATTGGAAGAAGCAAACAAAAAGATTAATCGACCATTCGAATATCGATATTTTCAATCTTAAGTGAGACCGACGTCACAAAATAAAAAATAAAATCTTTATTATTATAAAAATCCGGTTCCATTAAGTCTGAAGAAAGAAACTACAACATTAAAACAATTTTTGATTTGATTTTTTCTTATTGTTACCGAAAAATGGGGTCGCGTTGAA
The DNA here is from genome assembly GCA_014119065.1 of Orius insidiosus. Lineage (NCBI taxonomy): Eukaryota > Metazoa > Arthropoda > Insecta > Hemiptera > Anthocoridae > Orius > Orius insidiosus. Next base: position 1,880 of record JACGAQ010001394.1, on the reverse strand, counting down.
GTGAGTACAAAAATTCCCAAAATGTAGTAAAAAGCGATCTCTAAGATGAAAGTACCATTATAACACCTGGAAATCCAGTGAAAAAAGGATTTTTATCGCCCCGTAAGTAGGGCCTTTGAGAAAAAAGGACTAAAAGATTGTTTCTAGAACGAAAAACTGAAGAAAAAGTCCGAGTATTCCTTAAAACAGAGGTTTCTCTGTCAATAACAGGGGAAAACGTAGGAAAAGTTAAAACTGGGGCTTTTAGACAAAATAGTAATGGGACTGAAATTTTGAAAATTTGGTTTTTGGCCAAAACAATCAATAAGAACGCCCGAAAGTAAGAAGCTCCCGCACAAAAAGAACTAAATACTGTTTGAGAGCTTCAACGAAAACTTCCTTTTAATATAGAGAAGTATAACGGAGGGGAAGTAAAACGGGAAGTAACGGAAGTATAAAGTATAGGGGAAGTATAACGGAGGGGGAAGTATAAGGGAGGGAAATGTAATGGTTTCGACCTTTGGAGTCGAATTTTTCCGGGGTGATTCTTTTTATAAATTTAGGGTAGGCGTGTCGAGAGGTCCTTCGAGGGCTCCAAGCTTACCAAGTACAACAATAAAGATTGATCTTTAAATTAATGTTTTATTAATCGAGAAAGAATTCCAAAATAAATCCAAATTGTTCCCAGGAGAAATCTTCGGTCATGTGTTGATTTTCCAGTTATTGTTTAGACTTTCCTGACGTATTTCTGTTCAATTTCTTCTCGTTTCAAAGACGAAGATCTTCACTCTCCATCTTCGGTAATTTTTGATCTTGGGGGCAGAAACGTATGACGAATACACGTGGTCGCACTCTTCTGTTTGGCGGAATATGACGAGCACGAGGTGGCACATATCTCCAAATTCCAAAACTATTTAGACTACCTACTAAATGAGATACCCGGACGCTATTGGGTTCTTCCTGCTCGACTTCTACATTCTATTCATATTGTAGGGATTGGGGTTGTATCTTGGGGTGGGAAGTTTGTTTGTATTTTCTTTTTTCTGGATCTTCTGTGTTCTTATGTTTCCGCCTTGGTCGTTTTTCCTTTGTTAGCTGTTTTTTGAGATTTATCCAAAAAGCTTGTCTTTTTGACCTCTGAATACTTCTGGCGATCTTTTTTTTTACTTCTTTTTTGGGTCAACTTCCATTGTTTCTCCTCCAGATGTCATAATCGAAATCCCGCCAAATGAATTTGAATTTGCCGAAGTTTGAATTTTGCCCCAGGGTATTACACAAAGTATAAAGAGAATTTTCCAAGTTTGTTTTTTCGAAAAATTTTCTAAGTTTATTTTTGAAAAATTTTCCGAGTTTTGTTTTTTCCCAAAAATTTTCCGAGTTTTTTTTTTTAAAAATTTTCTAATTTTTTTTTTGAAAAATTTTCCGGGTTTTTCTTTTTTTTTCTTTTTTTTTTTTTTTTAATTTTTAAGTTCTTTTTTTCGAAATTTTTTAAGTGTCAAGGTAAATAATGGGCTCTTTGGCCAAAATTTGGTGAAAATCGGATTAACGGTTCTGCCGTAGCGAATTTTTTAAAATTTCAAACAGACATATCTCCGCTATTTTTTCGAAATTCAAAATCGCCCTCGTTACATTCTTGTTCTCCGAAAGGAGATTTTGTGAAAATTGGTGAAAATCGGTTAAAAAACTGTGGCCGTAAAGTGTTCCGGAAAATGCTCGGACGGCCGGCACCACAGACAAAGTTGAGATCGGTAAAGATCAATATTCGAATTGACCCTCCGGGTCAGGAAGACCCTTCCCCAAAAACCCGACGTGGAGGGTGTCACAATAACTTTTTAAGGAAGTTATATAATGAAGGATTAGAAATGAAGACATGAAAGAAAAACACTGAAGACTACAGTTTG
>JACGAQ010001393.1:0-61361 GCA_014119065.1 Orius insidiosus | reverse complement strand
TATTCGTATGACCATTTTCGAAAAATTAAAAAATGTCAAAATTTTGCGGATTTTGCGCTAAAATCCGATAAAATCGACTTAAGAGACTCATTTTTTAATTTCACTTTTTTTTCCCCCAAAGATTCCAACTGTCACAAATTCAAGCATCTTTGCATTCAGCATCACGTCGTCCTTTTTTTCAAGTTCGAACTTTTGATGGACAAACACAAAAGCTGTAGCTCTTTCAAAATTTGTGGTCCGAAAGAAATTCCTTTCGACAACCGCTAATTTTTATTAGCTAAAAACTAAAAATGTGGTTCTAACTAGAAAAAAAGGCCGTTAGCGACGAAATCTCGTGATGCAGAATGCGAAGATGCTTGGCAGTTGGAATCTTCGGAAAAAAATAAGTGGAATTAAAAAAATGAGTCTCTTAGATTTTAACGGATTTTAGCGCAAAAAACGCATTTTAAACCATTTTTTTTTGTCGAAATGGTCGAAAAGACGTATTTAATTTTTTCATAAATTCACTTTTAGCAAAATCCCCCAGTCATTCCCGTCGATTCTGTAAAGAAAAAAATCTTCCTCTTAAAAGAATGGAAATTGATTCTTGGTCACTCAAAAAATGTTGTTTTTAAGTATAGTTTATCACCAGATTTCTCAGGGATTACTTTTCGTGCCATTTGGCCCTGAAGAAATAGTAGGAAAAAGAGGAGGTAAAACAGGTTTCTTTGCGCTGGTAAAATAAATTTTTCGAAAACAATTTTGAAAAAACTTCAGTGAGTGAGAAGTTGAGGCTTGTTAACTTTCCTAGACTTTTTTCAGCGATGATATCTTCTTTGATTTTGGATTCAGAACGCGCACGTTCTTTTAAATCACAGGGAGAAAAAAAAACTTTTTTTTATACATAAAAAGGATGCTTTCGTATTCCGATCATAAAAAAAATCCACTTCACGAGAAAAGGGGAAAAGACGAAAAGACGCGACTTCTTAATTTTATTTTTTAATATAGTCAAGAGTTTTCTACAAAATATTTATCTTCCCACCATTTTTTTTTCTCAGGAAAAATAATTTGTAAAGAATTTTACCTTAAATTTTACCTGAAATTCCGACGATTTCAATAAAATTACAAAAGTGTCAGAGGAGTAAAAATGGATGATAAAGAACCTTTTAAAGTTTTTTTGACTCCCACTCAGTTTACTATAAATAAAAAAGTTAATTTGCCAATAAAAAAACAAACTTTTTTTTTTCTTCCTTCAAAGAAAGGGTCTATTGTAAATCTCAAGGGTGCGAAGAAAGGAAAAGGCTTTCTCCTTCCTTTCCTCAAACCCCACCCACCATTTTAATTACGTTGTTTTTCTTGATATTGAGTTACAACACTGTTGTCCCAGGTCAAAATAAAATTCTGTTCACCAGAAGCAAAGAATTTTCGACAATATTAGATTACTTACCTCGGGCGGGAAGTTGCGTATTACTTGCTAGGGAGCTTGGCTGCTCAACCTCTCGCCCACTATTGAAACAAAGTTAGATGACTTTTAAATTATTATTTATTTTGTCTCCACTTTCTTGGGGTCAAAATTTAATGCTTTGCGGGGCGGATAGCTACCGCGTTTCTAGATTTTAGGGTGTTTTAATTAAAAGTAACATTCTTTCGTATATCAAGGAGGAAGGGAACCTTTACTCAATAGCTACCTAAGTGGGCAGAAGGATTCAAACATTCCAATTTATCTCCGAGAAGTCGTTTTGAAGTCGAAAAAGGCATAAATCAAAGTCGTTAATTAATAAAAAGCGTTAGATAATCATTTGTTATTCCGTTTATTCGCATAGAAAACGAACGCGAGGGATCCAATTCAATTAAAAACGCCTAATTGATCAAAAACATCCCCCCAAATGTAAATTTGTTTTACTCTTTCCTTTTTTTTGGGATGAAAACATACCGGTGTTTAAATGCAAAGAGGCCGTAATATTGCGTTTTGATTATTTCAGACGGAGCAATAAGCTTTCACAAACTTTGAAGTCTTGAGACAAGTTTTACTCCAAAATTTTTAATCTGAAAACAATCTCAGAACAAAATTTTGATTTTTTGGCAAAAACTTATAGGTTTTAGGTATCCAAATCTTTGAGTTTTGAGACAGTATAAGAAGTCGTTTTTACTAGAATTCAAATGTTTCAAAATGGAGAAACTGACGACTCTACAGAAATTTTGACTGTAGGGTTTTATTTAAACAACACTTGTTGTTTCTATTTAGCCTCCGAAAGGCATTTCAAATCCGTTTAATCCAACAATGTCTTCCAGATAGGCATTCTCGCCCTATTCACACACTTGGTAATTGCGACGGTGACACTTGCGCTCAAATCGTATGACTAAATGTTGACTTTTCCGCACACCGGAAAAAATAAAGTACACCTCACACTAATCCATCCATTGAAAAAAAAAAAAAATGAGGTCAAAATGAAACATTAGAATCTCGAGGTGAAATTGATCCCTGGAGGAATTATCGCACTTCACCTTCTTCGCCGCTCTCCGTCTATAGAATTAAACGGAACTCCTCTCCTCGGAACCACCCTCGCACCTTTTTTAGCTCCCCAAGGCCGAGGGGCATCACGAAATTTCCTCAAACGTTTTAAAATGCAAATAGTCCTCATCCCTTCATTTTTTTTAAACAGCTAACGATAACTGTCTTCCAGAAAAAAGGAGAGCTTTAAATGGAAATTGCACACTTTAATTATATGACGTCATGTTCAATTTTGTATGTGTGTTGGTATAATTTTCATATCTTTCTTTTTGTTTTAGTCCCATGGATGAAGGGCAGATTTTTGAGAGCATTGACGGCAATGCGACGGAAGAAATCAACAAATTCTACTTCTACGCGGTAAAAATGAAAATTTTGCATCAAAAAAACCAATGTCTAAAAAATGTTTATGTCTTGAGTGGGCTATTTACAAAAGAATCGTGACCAGATGCCCGCGGGGTGGATCTCATCCCCCTTTTCTTTTTTTTTCTTATATCCCTCCTTAGAGACCCGAAAATCCCAAATCCCATTTTATTTACCGAAAGGAAAGAAAAAAAGAAAGCTCTATAAATCAACAAAAAAAAAAGTAAACATTTGAATAGTATTGATCATACAAGGGGATAATTCTTTACATAATAAATTCAGTGATTTATTAGCACATCGAAACGGACCCTATAGAAACCCAGAGGAGGGCATTTGTGATCCTCCTTCTGGATATTTGATGTCCCATGGGTTGACCCGTACACCAAAATTAATTCTCGATAGGGTTCTTTTTTTGATGATCATTGATCACATTGTTGATGTGATAAGTTTGCTCATCATGAAATTGGCTGCAAGGAACGATGGCCGTTTCTAGCACAGGCATAAAGGAAGTGTTACTGTATGTGGACAGAAAGAATGCAGTTGCCAAGAGCCTCCTGCTCCCGGAGGCGAATTCCCGTTTCCTATCGCGATTCGCTACCGAAGGCGGATTAAATTTGATTGGGGATTGGAGGCCACTTTTTCCACGTTTCCTATCTTGATTCGCTAAAAAAAAATGAAGTTAATTTTTTCCACTCGCAAGGAATCAGCTAGACAGTTTTTCCCTTTCGGAAGGCCGCGTCCTCAGGATCACGGACGGCAGTTTCTTCGGCGTCTCTAGTTATGAACGTATCTTCTCTCGTTGATTGAAAATTTTTTTTTCTTCCTAGACCGAACAGCTTACGGTATTGTGGACATTGTTCGTCCTCATCGTGTTCGGAAACGCGACGGTCATTCTGGCCCTATCCTTTTCGAAAAACCGCAAATCCCGGATGAACTACTTCATAATGCAGTTGGCGGCTGCGGATCTTGCCGTAGGCCTAATCAGCGTATCGACGGACATCGTCTGGCGCATCACGGTCACATGGCACGCCGGGAATTTCGCCTGCAAACTCATTCGGTATCTACAGGTAAATTAAAAAACAGCGAAAGCAAAGCCATTACATTTTTATCTTTAGGCTTTGGTCACTTACGCTTCCACTTACGTTTTGGTCGCACTCAGCATCGATAGATATGACGCTATAAAATATCCAATGAAATTCTCCCGTAGCTGTACGTAACCGAAGATTTTGCACGTTTTACAATTTTATTTGTAGGGAGTAGAGCCAGAATACTTGTGGGGATCGCTTGGGCGTTGAGCGCCTTGTTTTCCTTACCAAGCCTCATCATGTATAGAGAAGAGCTAATTCAAGGTATGAAAACTCATCAATTACACAAAAAAATTTGAATTTTGTTAAGACCAACTCCAATGCTGGATCGAAATGCAGCCTTGGGAATGGAAGGTCTACATGACAGTCGTAAGTCTAGCACTTTTTGTCATACCTGCCGTCATCATCACTGCTTGTTATGCGGTTATTGTTTCAACGATTTGGAGAAAAGGGAGCAACGTCATAGCTTTGCCGAAGAACAAAAAAGGGATTCGAAGAGTCGAGAATGAGCAGGAAAGTCGTCGGGCGAGTTCCAGAGGGCTTATACCAAGAGCCAAAGTGAAAACCATCAAAATGACATTCGTCATTGTATTTGGTAAGCATTCCTTTGCTCTTTTACGTGGATAGAGGGCTGAATTTCGTGTTGCTTGAAATAAGAAAAGTTATTTTTAGTTTTTATCATCTGCTGGTCACCTTATATCATCTTTGACTTACTACAAGTTTACGACTACGTCCCCAAAACGCAGACCAACCTAGCGATCGCGACATTCGTCCAAAGCCTCGCTCCGCTCAATTCCGCAGCGAATCCGCTCATATATTGCCTCTTCTCAACCCGAATCTCCAGAGGAATAAGGTACGTAAAAACAAAAGAAAAAACATTCCAGGTACATTGCTTTATAGAAAACTTCCCGTTTTCTCCTGGCTTATTCGAAAATGCTGTCCGAGTGGGAAGAACGACTTCGCTGGCGATCTGAGCACGACGTTGACCTCCTCCGTAACGAACAACTCGAAAAGGAGCAACTTTAGCCAATCAAGAAATTCAACTAAACGATCCTCCCATCTTGTCACTTTATTATAAAGGAACAAGCGTAAAAATAATTTTTTATAAATAAAAAAAACTAGTCATCATATAAATTTTTTTTATGTTCAACCCTTTCCGATAAGTAACTTCTTTATCTTTCCACCCGGTTACATCGGCCGTAAACTAAAATGAAGCGATAAAAGGAAAAAACAGAACAATTTTTCAAATTTATACATACCTACATAGTTGAAAATTTATTTTAAAAAATCGCGAATGTGAGGGCATCAAAGATTTTGGATCAGATCCAAATCTTTAACTTTCACAAGGAGTTTTTTTTTTTTAAATTTGAATTAATGACTTTTATTTTTCAACCCATTTTAAAAAAGGGGTTGTAACATATTAAACCTACAAGTTACAGTATTACTAACTGATAACCAGAAACGCTGGAGTGTTCAGCTTCTTCTTTAAGCGGAACTTATTTTAGCAAACTTCTTTATAGCTAGAGGCAATATTTATGCAAACCGCTTCTTCATTGCATTTCAAGATGAGGGAGGCATTGATTTCAGTGGAGAGGGAGGCATTCTGAGGTGACCTTTTACATCACTTCTACTACTACTACATACTACTACTACTACTCCTGGAGGTTAAGACGTGCTCGCTAGAATCGGCTCGAGGGATAGGTTTTGCATTTAAATTTCGGCACAAAGACGGTAGTAATTAGTGACAATGATAAAAATGACTAATGATGGTTCAAAATTTGTAATCTCGTCAACAACATTGATTTTTTTCTTTATGCTGATTCATTTTCCCTCCTTTAGTTTTCAAATGGATGAAGAAAGTTTTCAAAAAAAGTGGAGGAAAGATTTATTCAATTGAAACGGATACAAACAAGGCAATAAGTCCCTACTCTGGAGGAATTTGATCATTATTTGATTCCTCGGAACATAACGGCTTCCCCCACTCACAAACTCTCCCTCCAAAAAGCTCTCCCCCGCCCATTTTCTAAAGGAAAAGGAAACATTTAAAATATTATGATTTATCACGGTTCATTGTTATTTTTCTTGTATGCGCAAAAAGTAGAGGGGGGGGGGGTCAAGGCCCAGGAGGGGACTTTTGCCATAGTGCCATGCCAATAAAACGAACAACAAACTCAGAAAAGTTGCCGGAAAAAAAATTCTCCATACTTAGCCAAGATTTGTACATCAACCCTCCAAGGGTTTAATCAGACAGAAAGACCTATAAAGGCTGTTTTGGCTAATAAATTTCAGTTTTATTTTACTTGTTGAGAAAAAAGTGCAATTTACACTTAATAATTAAAAAATGAAATAAAACACCCAAATTGTTCTGGCAGATATGGATAAATTAAATTTGAATTTCAGAAATCATTGAAGTTATAAGTAGTGATATCAATTTAGATATTACATGTAAATTTGGGGAAATAGGTACACATGCAGTAAAAATAAAAGAAAAGAAATTACGTGTTATGATTCACAACTTTAAATAATTTACGACATCCCAAGGATATGAGGCGGAAAGAGGTCAAAAAATATAAATAAAGAGAAAAATGTCCTCCCCTCTTCTTCTTCAATATTCAATGGGGAGCAATTTCTTCCCCTTTTGACCATCCCTTTCTGAATCATTGAACAGACAATTTCGCTCTGTTCCTTTCAAGGACGATTTTCTCATTTATAGTAGGAAGATCTATTATAGAAAATAGAATAAAAAAATTGTTTATTAATTAATATTAAAATTATAAATATAAGGATAAATTATTTTTTCTTTCTGTCAGAAGAGCATTTAGGACAGAACCATTTCCTTTGGGTTTGGTCGTCAAGTTGACGCATGCAAAATGAAACCATTCGATCGGACACTGAAAAATAAATATTAAAAATAATAAGTGGGATAAAATTATAATTACATCTGGATTGTCACATCCAATCATTTCCCCATAAGATACTTGGTGGCAGAGGCAATAAGTCGGCTCATTAGGGTCGACTGGCATGTCTAAGACGTCACCGCCTGCAAGCGGTAAGACGGCCAGGGGTGACTCTACAGCAGAAACTGTGCTTGTAGCTTTACCTCCAGGATTTTTTCCACCAACAGCTTTACCGCCAGCTATAAAAAAAGAAAAATAAATAAAATTTTATGACAATATTCAAGATGAACTACATATTTCCAAAACCCTTAACAAAACTTAAATTAAAAAACAAAGTTGGTGTCATTCAACAAGCAATGCCCAGTGATTATCATTATCTTTTGCCCTTCTAAGCCATGCACAACACAAAAATTTCAATTTTTCTCACTTTTTTTCCGTTTCTTGACACCTTTTCCACCTGATTCTTCATCTGATCCTGAGCCTTTACGTTTCTTTTCTTTGTCTTTGGCTTTTTTCCTCCCTTCTGTAAAATTAAAAGAAAAAAGATTAGATAAAGAAAAATTTTGAAAGGTTTTCCTCATACTTTTGGATCCAGATATAGTTGGATCATCAGATCTCGCTGTGGAGGAGACTTTATCATGAATTTCCGATTCAAAACGAGCCAAATCCGAGTCGAGCCGTCGTATATGTTTGTCGACGAGCTCATACGTCTGAATTGCAAGCTGAACTTTATCGTCTCCGTATTCCTTCGCTTTGTTAAACTGCTGCTGTATATCTGAGAGCGCCTCTTTACGTTTTCGTTTCCCATGTTTTTAACGTTTGACATATAATCATCAGCAAGTCGATCTATATTCCGCATAACAGTTTGCGCTCGAGTGTCCAGCTCTCGCATCAAAGTGAAATTACGCTGGAGTTCAACCGGAAGGTGTTCCAGGCCTATAAAACACAAAAATTAAAGTCAAGAAAGACAGAAAACTTAGAATATTTCATCCTAAGCTTCAAAGCTACATTAACTTACTGTCCAGGTAATGTTCTAAATAAACAGCCGACGTCATTTTAGTTTTAAAATAACTTCAAATAAATCATAAATAGTTAACGTAACAACATATTCTTTTTGTAAGATAAGATTTTCTAGTAGACAATGAATATTTAATTTTTGAGTATTAAAGAACAAAACGTTAAACTCAAAATAAAATAGTGAAAACAAGACGGTTTAATAAGGTTATAACGCAGTACTGGCAACAATCATCATACTGCCGCCTTTTTGTCTGGTTTTATTCAGTTTTGTATTTTTAGTCTATGGTTTTATTGGGGTTTTTTAAGATAGAATTCGTGTTTTTTTGATGTTTTTGTATTGAAAATTAAAATAATAATAATAAGACTTTATTTAAATTTTTGACAAATCCTTGTTGCCAACTTTACAGTAGTGTGATAAGGATAACAGTTGAATTTTCTCTCTGTTTGTTTTCTACGTTTCAAGTAGGTTTTGATTTCTGATTAAAGAAATTTCACAACGGAATGTCATATTTTATGACTTTTCATTTTAAAACAGGTAAATTATATTATTTTATGTTAGACGAATTTTGTGGTTAAAAAAGCAATCTAAAGTGGTGGTTTCTTTCGTGACCTTTGTGGTTCTGTCAGAATTCGACCTTGAAAGTTTTAAACCTATTCCATTTCAATTACCTATCTAAAATCTTAGTTCGGTTGTTGGATATTAGTTCTTCTGATTGAAGTTTAATGAATTATTTCGTTTGTAGGTGATAAGTGAGCTTAAATGTCGTTTAGAAAGCTATTGGTGAAAATATGGCAGCACGGTTCTCTCTTCGTCCCGGGAAGATTGGGTCGGGTTGGGAACCCACGAATTTTACAGGCGAGGAGTTACCATGGCGGAGGCGCTCGCTCACAGGCGAGCACCACAAGGAGCCCGTTACAGACTCATTATGACAACGCACGGAAAATATTTGCCAGCTCAATTTTAAGCAGGACAACGAATGTCTCAAACAGTCTTCGTGACCGTACGATGCGTCAGTTTCTGTATGGAAACACGATGCCGTTTTTTGCTTTTGTTGGTGTCGGCCTCGCCTCTGGATCGGTTTTAAGGCAAGAAGACCAACTTGATGGTTTATGTTGGGAGATTCGTGAATCTTTAGAGAGGATGCAGATGTCGTTAGCGGAAGCTGAATCAGACCTTTTCCCATCCGGAGAGGAAATCAACATCCGTAAGTTTAATATTGGACCGTACATTGGAAAAGGAAGCAACGCCGCTATTTTTGCTGCAAAAAAGGCTGCCGATTGTGAAAAAGTGAATGAATCTAAATTTCCATATGCCTTAAAATGGTCTTCAACTATGGCATAGAATCAAACGCTTCAGATATCATGACCAAAACCTTTCGAGAAATCGTACCAGCTCGGGTTCGCTACAGTCCTGCTGAAGCTGAAGATTTACTGTATGATGAATGGAATAACATAAAATTTATTTTAAAAATTTTATTTTCAGCTCGGAAACCATGATACAGCTCCCACCACATCCTAATTTGGTCACGATGCACTTAGCTTTTCCTGATCGTGTCCCAGAAGATCTTCCAGGAACTTCAGAATTTTTAAATGCGCTTCCGAGTCGTCTCAGCTCATCTGGATATGGCAGAAACATGTCGTTGTTTATTTTAATGAAAAGATACGAGATGAATCTAAAAGAGTTTATCGCCAAAGAGAAACTTAAAACGAGAGATGCCATTTTGATATTCGCCCAAATTCTTGAAGCAGTCGCCCACATCAATCGTCACGGTGTTGCTCACAGGTAATTCCAGGTACTAATATGATGATTTTTAATATTTTGTATTAGGGACATCAAAAGCGATAATTTTCTTGTCGATACAGAAGAAAACGAAAAATGCCCGAATGTTGTTCTCTCGGATTTTGGTTGTTGCCTTGCAGATCCACTTAATGGACTTTTCCTACCTTATTTGTCGCCTGGAATCGACAAAGGTGGAAATGTGGCATTGATGGCACCCGAAGTTGCCACAGCAAAGGCGACTCCTAGTATTCTCAACATGGTTAAGTACATTGACTACACGAAATCCGACGGCTGGTCTGCAGCAACCATCGCATATGAGCTTTTTAACAACTTCAATCCATTTTATTCTGATTTTGGTCTTAAAAATACGACATACAACGAAAACGACTTGCCAGAGTTAAACGCTCCTGAAATTGTTGAAAAAGTTGTCAAATCTCTTCTAGTCAAAAACCCTGGCAAAGTATAACCTTAAATTTTTTTAGCAAATTCTTTAAAATTTTGTTGTAGAGAATGGCAATTGATTTTGCTGCGGATGTTATTCAGTTGTATTTGTGGGCTCCCAGCAATTGGCTAAAAAAATTTGCAGTCGTCCAACTTCCCAGCAATTCGGAAGTAAGCATCCTGAACCTTATTTTATGAAAAATTAAATTATTTTTTAAAGATATGCAATGGCTCCTTTGTATGACTACAAAAATTTTAACAGCGGCCTCAATTGGTGAACGACGGTCCCAGGCTGAATACATGCTTATTGGGTCATTCCTCCGCCGAGCTCAACTTTCTAGAATCCGCTCCGCGATTGCTTTCGCCCAAGAATGAATTTTATTCACCTATAGTTTAGATAAAAATCCTGTGATTTCAATATTATGTACTTACACTGAATATACTATTGTTTAATGTTTCAATATTTGTTATATAGGTACATCTATACCTTATTTCAACTAAATATATGAGACGGATATGACCTCTGTGGTCTTAATATGGTTTTTGTGCTGTTTTTCACTGGAAAAAACACAAATAAAAGTCAACTCGCAAAGAAAGAAGCTTAAAGATTCTCATCATTCTATCTAGCCGAGGAAGGCTCAATCGCTGAAAGCAAAGACTACTATTGTCTTAAAGGATTCAGTTTCAATTCTGCTGAACTCTAGCGGCTGATTACATGAACTATAATTTAAAAAGAAAGACTTATAAATTGTGTTATTTTTTATTTTGTCTTTGCTTTGCTTTTCATCCTTTCACAATCACACTTTTATTTGTCAGCCGAAGTAGAAAATGTTCTTTTATTCTTCAGTTGAACGCTTTTAGAAGAAGATTGTACGCTATTATGCTTGGCCTGAAAATAACAATTTCAATAAGCAAACTATTCCGGATTACAAAAAACTGCGCTATTTACTTACAGAACCGATATTAGACTTTTTCATATTTTCTTTCATCCTATATTTAGCTAAAGCATTAGCAGCACATTTCTCTTGGGCAGCTTTCCCTTTGATATCGTCACTTTTCTGCTCTTGTGGATGCGATTGATCAAAGATGGAGGACGTATTTCTAGATTTTTCTGACACCTTTTCTGTTTATGAAATAGTTAAATGTTCTCCCCTGTTATTATTCTTTACTTTCCAGTCAAGCTTTGTATTTGATTTTCGTTTGTTCATGTATCTATTTAGAGATTCCGCAGAATTCCTTTGAACTTCATTTTCTACCTCCTCGATCTCAAGAAGTTTCATTTCCGAGTCGTTTTTTTCCACCCAGAGAGCGAGCTGAAATGACTTTTTACGGTTTTTTACCGCGTAACCATTTACCATGGCCTTAATTTCTTTATCAATACGAGCGCCGAGATCGTAAATTTTGTCTGTCAGATTTGCTGATTTGCTTTTGACGACGTTCTGAATTTGGACATGGTCCTTGTCGGCTAGAGACACTTTTGGAATATCTTTCGGACAGAGTTCGAGTGAATCTTTCGTTATTTTTACAACCATCTCATTCTTTTTGGTTTCTTTTGAAGGTTTTATAGAGGACATTTCAATTTTCCGTTTTGCACTGGAGGAAATCCCAAATTTTGACTGTTCTCTGTGGCTCCTCCGTAATTTTTGGCGCCTTGCAATTATCTCCAAAAGTGCATTTGCTTCTTTCCTTCTTTTCTCGAGAATTTCTGCTCTTTTTAGTAAACTTTCCCCAGTTAAACTTCTCTCTCTTCGTATGTTATCACCAATTGGTAATTTAACATCTTTTCGACTGGTATTTAAACCTTTGATGATCTCTTTTAACTGCTTGGAATTTTCCAATTCCATTTTACACTTGTTGTTTTTAGTATTAGGCTTATCTTTATGACATTTTTCATTAGATTTCAAGACTTTATCATTGTTTTTTAAGGAATTTTTGGTTTCCTTGTTTTCTAACTCCTTTTTAAGCGAGTCTGAGAATTCTACAAAAAGTTCATCTTTAAGCAGCAAATGTTTTTCTAGTTGTGGTGTAAGCGCATGAAGCAATTTCTCTGTATCACCTTCATTACCCCATTCTTTCTAAAAAGTAAAAATTTGTTATTAAGTTTTGTTCCCCGCAATTGAGGTCCAAAGACTAAAGTCGACCAAAAGTCTCTAAAATTTACCAAACTACAAAGTCTACGTTCAGGATATTTTTCAAGATGTCTAGTCAGTGCTTTTGTCAGGACTCGAAGCATTGCAAAGACTTTTTTTATATTCTTTTTTTATTTATTTTCCTTACATTTGGCCAATAATTGAACACATGGAATTCAAAATTGTGCACCCATGAGAAATAAAAAATGAAACACGAAAATTTTAATAAAATGTGATTTAAGACTTTCTGCTATGCTGGCCAGGATTTCGGGTTTGAGCTTCCGGAAGAATTTAATCTTTTCGAAAGCGTCCGTTCTCTTTGTGCGACTTCGAAGGTAAATAAAACGGGGGAATATTTCTTTTTTTGTGAGTTGAACTAGCGGAATTTTAGATGAATTACTGGGGTTACTCCGATCCTGCTTCGCAGGCCATGTACTTGTGTTACTGTAGTTCAATAAATAATCCTCTGATAGAGTGACGATCTGTCCCTTTACTGGCATTTTTGGGGAGCTAGAAATTTAGGTATTTCAGTACATCTTCCAAAACAAGCATTGAAGGTAGATTGACTTATAAAACAGAGCTTGCTGCTTTCTGTGTATGGGCTCCGTAAAGTTATTTGTTACTCTACAGCTAATTCTTTACGTGGTAAAACTATGTATTTTGTAGCTAAACTCTGAAGAATGCTACAGACATCCGATATTGAAGAAATTCACATGTGAGGATACGATCAGGGAGTATCGTCGTATGCGAAAGTTACCTTTCAACGAGACGGACGAGTATTATCACGGGAACTGCGTGAATTTCGACTTTTACAGGACCCACGAGAAGAAAGTCTGCGACGCATCTGTTTTCGAACGGTGCGACTGCAGGAGCATCAAACTCTGCAACACCATCTATGATGGCATGTACAAATGCCGATGCCTAGACTTTAAAGTTTGCCATAAAGAGCGTGAGCCGTGCGGTATGTACAACTCCGTCCGATATATAAGCCGGTCTCCGGTGGTTTACCCTCGGCATCCGATCATCAAAAAGGTTTTGCCGAAAAAGCTCTATAAATCGGATGTCAGAGACGACGGTTGTTGCCCAGAAGTCAAGTTTAAACTCCCTAAAGACAATCCAGACAACAAAAAAACATGTACGAACATCACTATATGCTCCAAAACTCGAGATAGAGGTACCCAAATCGACATATGCAGCCCGAACATGAATTGTGACTATAAGAACCCAGATGACGCATTATGTGCGACTCGTAAATTCGAAAGATACTATCCAAACGTTAAAAAAGAATACTATCGGAAATATGTACGATTAAGTTTAAAGTTCCCAAAAATGAAGATGTCATAGCATCAAGGAAGTATTATTCAGGGTGCCGTCATTGGTGGAAAGCTTTGCCATTTTTGAAGCCCACGAAAGGGCTTTTTGAAAGCTCCTGGGAAGAGAGTCTTTTGAATTTAATCAAAAACGAAAGTGTGGCGAGTTTTTCAACGAAATGTCCGAAACCTCCTTCTCCTATGTTAAGCGGGAAGTGCGAGCAAGAGTGCCAATGTCAGCAGTATTATCCACCCCCTGGGTATCAACAGCAGGTTCAGCAGCAGCAGCAACAGCAACAGATACAGCAAGCACCACAAGTTCAACAGCACCAAGTTTTGCCGTATTATCAACAAATGCAGCAGTCTGCATGCACTCAAACACAAGCGTCCTGCGATAGGAGTAAGCTTGTGAATCTTCTCGAACAGGGTCGTTGCCGCTGGAATCGCACCGCTGAAAAGACGCAATGCGAACTCGAAAACGTTGCGCAGAATTTGAAACACGCCAAAGACCAGGCGGCTGCGAATCTTCAATATCAGAAGGACAAAGTACTCCAAGAGACGAAATGCAATTTAGAAGCGTTGGAAGACCATTTAAAATATCAAAAAGAAAAAGCAGCCCACGTCATAACCGAGGCTGTCAAAACGGCGAAGTGCTCTTTGGAAAATTTAGAACAAAATGTGGCACATAAGAAAGATCAAGTAGCTGCTTCTTTGCAGTATCACAAAGATAAAGCTTTGCAGAATACGAAATGCAATTTAGAAGCGCTAGAAGAAAATTTGAAGTATCAAAAAGAAAAGGCTGCTTGTAAATTGAACGAAGCTGTTGAAAATACGAAATATCATATAACGAGTTGTCTAAAAATGTCGTCTATCAGAAAGAAAAGGCAAAAACGACGTTAACAGGAACCGTACAAGATGTAAAATGCAAGCTTGAAAATTTGGAACAGAATTTAAAATATCAAGCTGACAAGGTAGCGGAAAATGTAAAGCATGAAGCTGAAAAAGTGGCGGAGAGTACGAAATGTGGGCTAGAGAATTTGGAAAAAATCTTAAATATCAAAAAGAAAAAGCGGCGGCGGCTTTGCAGTATCATAAAGAAAAAGCGGTCGTCCAAGCTAAATGCGCCTTAGAGAACTATCAGCAAAACGCGAAGCATCGAAAAGAGAAAAATGCGGTCGCAATGGAAAATTTGAAAAGCGACCTCAAGGACATCAAATGCAAGTTGAACACCGCAGCAGAGACCGCAGTCGCAAATGTCAACTATAAAGTGAAGACGGAACTAGCAGAGCAGAATTACAAATGAGATATGGCCTTGCCAAATTTAACTGGTTCCTCAAATGGCAGCTGACCTACGCAAAATATCACGCGGATAGAATTGCGGTAGGAATGCACAACTTTAGCGAGAAGCTCAAAAAAGAAGTTGGAGAGTTGGTAAGTGGTTTCTTAAAATGGGAAAGCATTTCTTCTGGGGATTCATTTTCCCTTTTATTTATCTCCGTATTTTATATTTTTTTTAGATTGACTACTTCAGTAAATGTGGAAAAGGAAAGTAAATAATGTCAACACAATAAAACAAATCACATTTTCGTTTTTGTATTATTTCAAACACTTTTATTGCTGGTTGTTATAACCAGTCGATGGGACACAAAGTTTTGCTTCTCATTTCGGGAAAAGAAAGTGCTGGATAAGTGCTGCCCCTTGGGATTTTTTTTACTATTATATCAACGAACAGTTACACAAATACAAAATTTCATAATATTTTCTTTTCCGAAAGAAAAGAGAAGTTGAATTGTGATATTTAGTTGGCATTAACGAATTTCAATACCATATTTCATTCAATCATTTCAACTCAATTGAAATGTAGTACGATTATTCGAATAAATCTTCCTTTTTAGTAGTAAAATTATAAGTTATTTGTATAAATAATTGCTTTAATTTACCTCTAGATTGGGTATATCGATAAAATGAGATCGATAAAGATGTTGTGGAAGAGATTGGTTTAGAAGTTGATTGCATAACGGGCACGTTTTTTTGCTCTTTTTATGGGAAGCAACATGGAGGGCGATCGCCATTCGCTTCGAAACTTTATATTCGAGGCATATCGGACATTCAAAACTTTTCCCGCGATAAGTTCCGAGGGGGCATTTAAATTTCGTATGAATGTAATGCGCTTCCCATCTTACAAATTTTTTTCCACAGCCTTTGCACTCGTAACCTTAGAACAAAAAATTGGTACATATAAACATCGTTGGATAAAATGACATACGATTTGTATTATTTTTACAAGTAGGGGTAGTAAGCAGTTCGATAATTGACTCCATTTGTTCATAAGGTGCAGTTAAAGAATCAGTTGAATTTTCGGTCAAAACTAAAGTTTCGGGGATCGATGGTAAAGGTTCAGAAGCCGATGCGAAAGGTTGGGAAGTTGATATAAAAGGATCGGAAGTTGATGGAATAGGTTCAGAAGATATCATCGCTTCTGAGTTGATGTCGGCGAAAAGTAATTCAATTTCCTTGTCGATAGGCGAACCGAAAACGCTTTCATTATCTATTATCTCACTTTCTGACAAAACTTTAATTTCGACTTCTAAAAAATAAAACATTTTATTGATTTTTTAAGTAAATTAAAAAATTCTTTCACCATCTTTATTAGTTTTTACGTCCCAAACTTCCCAGTTTTCCAAATCCATGATCTTAAGTGCTCCAATTCAAGCAATGTTGGTGCTATTGGTATATAGTGGTGGCAGTACCTACTGCAGTACTGCCACTTGCAAATAGCATAATAGCAAGCGCGAATTCAAGTGCAACTTAATAACCAGTTGGCTGTAAATTAGCTTTTTAAAATTAAACGTCAAGTTGTCATTAAAAATAGTTATAATCATGCTTATATCATCGACAAAACAGGTTCGTTTATGCTTGTACGAATTGTGGAGGATCCTCCATTGATAAATAGCTCACTGGTAACATACAGGCTAACGGGGCTTTTATAATATAAATTAATTGATGAATATTCAGATTTTTTAAATAAACCTTTTTTCAACCTGAAACTCTTGAAAAGTTGGGCGGTGTTGGTTAATTGTAATTTTACGGGATTTAAGAGTTTATACGTTGGTTACACTGTTTTTCGGATTTAGAGGGAAGGTAACGTTTATCTTCCACAAAGTCAAAGGCGTTTTTGACATCTGTGACAAACGGTGATAGAGTTTAGTGGATTGAAGGTTCTCTCGTCTTCTCGGGAGGGCTATGGTCGATCCGAAGGAGAGACGTGAAGTTGTCAACGTCGTTCTCCTCTGCATTTCTTGGTATGTGGTCAGTTCGTCGAACAATGTCGTCGGAAAGACCGTTCTCGGACAGTTTCCGTATCCGATGACTGTCACGATGGTCCAGCTTCTTAGCATCACCATTTACTCTGGGCCTTTTTTCAATCTTTGGGGCGTGCGGAGGGCGAGTTCCTTCTCATGGAAATACTACTTTAAATTCCTCCTACCACTCGCCCTCGGCAAATTCATCGCCTCCGTCTTCACTCATGTCAGCATCTGGAAGTTCCCGTGTCTTATGCTCACACTGGTAAGTCCTCAATTCTACCTTTAATTAAAATTAAACGATAAACGATTTAATTAAACGATTAAACGATTTTCAAACAAAATTCATTATTGACATAGTTGATACATACACGTGTATTTATGATCAGGCTTACCAACGTAATTTTTTTAAATTTACAGTGAAAGCAACGATGCCGCTCTTCACCGTCGTTTTATCGAGGGTTATTCTGGGAGAAAAGCAAACTTTTCAGGTAAATAATAATAACAATGAATTTACTACTTATTTATGTAATTTTTTTTTCAAGGTTTACCTGTCATTAGTTCCGATAGTTCTCGGTGTCATTATTGCAACAATGACTGAACTTAGTTTCGACATAGTTGGTTGTTGAGCGCTTTGGCAGCCACATTGCAGTATTCACTTCAGAACATTTTCTCAAAGAAAGTATGTTAACATCTTGAAGACATACTTGGTATAAAGCCAAGGAGTTTCGCCCATATTCTGCTTAGTAGTTTGCTTAAAAATTTTTTTTTTTTTGTAGGTTTTAAAAGATACTGGTGTCCACATCTACGACTCTTACAAGTTTTGGGTCGACTTTCGTTTTTGCTTTTTATCCCGGTTTGGGTTTTCTTCGACCTTGGACATCTTATGAAAGAATCGTCGCTTATAGGTCGTGGATATATTCTTCCGCTTCTGTTGACTGATGGATTTTTAAACTGGCTTCAAAACATACTTGCGTTTAGCGTTATGTCTATGGTCAGCTCACTCACTTATGGCGTAGCATCCGCCACAAAACGACTTTTCGTCATCGCAATCTCGCTTTTTATACTCGGGAACCCAGTAACATGGACAAACATACTGGGAATGACTCTCGCTGTTTTGGGCGTTTTAGCATACAACAAAGTAATAATTTTATCAAGGACTTTTTTGTATATTAATTTTTGTTTTCAGGCTAAACTTGATGCCCGAAAATCTGAAAAGTCGCAGCCACTCTTGCCAACTGTCAATTCGTCCAAAGACTCAAATGGACATATCAACGGCTTCATAAGCAACAAATTTTCTTACTTCGTTTAAATGAATTTAAAATCAGTATTATGAATCGTAAACTTAAATAGTCCCCTTAAGTTATCCAAATTCTGCTTAAATTTTCCTGTTGAGCCATTTTTGTCTTCCACGACATTTTGGTTCTGTGATACGAGAAAAAAAAAAAAAACTTTTTTTAATTATTGCACTGTAAATAATAAACTTTATTTGAACAATATGTAAATAGTATTCAGTTATTATTGTATGTAAATAAACTATTTATTACGGAAAAATTGTTTTAAAGATGAAGGCGGATATAAAATGTTAAAAGAGAGGTTTCAAAGTCGTCTCTTGGATTTGAGTCATCAAGGCAAAAAATAGAACAACATTTCTTCCTGAAAAAAAGAAGGAAACATTAGCGCCCTTAAAAAAAATATTCAGGGTTGCAAAATATTGAAACAACGTTTTTTAATTAAATAGGTTGACAAAGAAAATGGATTTTAGTTATTTTAACCCTAAAAAAGCAACCAAAAGTTTGGGGTTGATGCAATATCATCTTGGTTCCAATGTTTTATTCGATTTGATTTTTTGAAATATCGAAAAATAGTGGTAAAATATCGGAAAGAATGGAAGAAAAATATCAATATTGTGATATAGTATTGAATCAACCCTAGTTGTGTTGCCTGCTTATTATAGGTAGGTGCTATCAAAAAATAGAATAAAAACAAAAATTTTTTTTAATAAATTGGTTATTATTTAAGGAAGCGTTTTTAACCCCCATTTTGCTCCGTCTTTATTTTTTTCTAGAATCGCTGTCCTTTTCTTTTTCTTTTCCTCTTTGTTCGCTCCATTGGGAAGTATGGCATGAAATTGGTCTCTTGTTCGATTTCATGTTCATCGTCGCTTCGGTTTACATATCTAAAGAAAAGAGAAGCGATATCAATATTTAGCATTTTAAAAAATGTACCTGTGACAATGGCAGTAAAAGACGGCCTCCTCCTGGCCAGTTCCACTGTCGATACTAAAAAAAAATCAATTTCCTTTGTTTTATGTAGAGCCATAAAAGTTTTCAGAGTTTGGGATTTTTAAATTCCATAGTTATTTAACTCGAACGGGGGTTTAAGATACTAAGCCCGCACGACGTCCCAGTCTTGCGTAATGGTAGCCACTTAACGCCGTTTTAAACTCACCTCGTCTCGCTACGTTTTCGCCCTTGAAAAAATTATTTGTTATTTTTGTGTTAATAACTCGCTTGTTTCTTACTTATTTTTTCGTTTTTATTATTTGAATGAATACTTTCTTTACTGGAGACCTAAAATAAGACGTTTTAAGTTCTAATAACTCTGATGATTGAGGAGGTTTGCTACGGACGCCATATTTAAGACGTAATCTACGGACGCCATATTTAAGACGTAATAATTAATATGGCGTCCAAAGCAATAGAGAACTTTCAATCGACCTCAGCGCATAAACAGCGACAGTTGGTCTCCGAACGATTTTTTTCCTTGAAGTAGAGCTCGTATTTTGTACACAGTTGGCAATCATGTAGCTCCTTTCGGATAAAATTGGGACTAAAAATAAAAAAATAAAAATGTCGCTCATAAACACCGAATGCCTTTCGTACTTTTATGGTACAATTTTGATTTATCGTTGTCAACAATTACTTTTTTCTTCAATGAAGGGCAGCTTTCGATTGAATTATCGCTAATTACTGATGAACTAAAAAAAATTAATTAATTTTAATGTTAAAATAATGAACACCAATATGTATTACGCTTTGCTTTTCACTCTGTTTGAGTCTCCACCTTCTGGAACTTTACGAAAACATTCATTTCTAAAACATCTAAATTCTTTTATTTTAATTTAAACGTTTCAAAATTCTTACTTGCATGAAAAGTTGTTTTTACTATGACAAACTGGGTGCTGACGTATAATTTTCTCTTTCTTTGTCCTCGCCATTCCGCTCTGCAAAATAAGTTAGTCTCATACACTTGTTTTTAAAATAATATTTCTTTAATTGGATTTTTTTTTACACGTGATGAAACCGTAGCTGGGACAACGTTTGATTTCCCTCTGCCGACTTTTTGTACGCCTTCGACGATTGCGATTTTTGTTGAGACTTCCGCTTTCGGCGCAATTATACCCTGAAAAAAGATTCAGTCGCTATGGAGACATTAAGCAGGTTTGCCAAGCTATTTTCTATATATCTCCTTGGTTTCAACCAAAGCTTACGGGAAAAACTTTTGATGGTGAAAAGAGAAGGTCCATGTCTGCCGAGCTCTGCTTTGTTTTATATCCGCTGTGGAGAGTTGAGAACCTCAGCGAGGTTCGACAAAAAGCCTGCAAGTTTGATAGGTTCCGTTTCGCTTGCAGGATATTGGAGGAGCTCCATCGAAATCCTCGATGTTTCAAGCTCATGGTGAAGTTCAACAAGCGATCCTACATGTTTAAAAACCTATAATAAAATCGTATTAAAATAAAAAGTGGATTTATAACAACATTAAACCTTCTCGAATCTAAACTGCTCGTTGAACACTAGTGGGAAAGTTGGCCCAACCTGTTTTGACATGTCGGATACTCCGAAAAGGGTCATTTTTATAAAAACCGTACCTTTCGGGCAGAGCCAAACTCCTGGGCAGTTCACCTATAAGAAAAAAAATGTTTTTCTCAAATAGTAAGCAACAGAATTTTTCAAGCTGGCTTAAATTGTTTTCGGATTTCCGAACTTACAGACAAAAGATCCAACAAAACAGTCACATTATAGACCTTGCTATACATCACGTTCACATTTACAACCAGAACAAGGAAGATAAAAAAAAATGAAAGAAAAACTACTAAAAAAAGTCGATTTTAACGATCAAACTTGCCAGATGTTTTTTTTTTTATTTGAGTCCCCCTTCCCTCCTTTTTTTTTATCTCAAGAAAAGTAATTAATCGACCTGCTTCACATGTCACGAAAGTGTGAAAAGAGAAAACTCGCCGTCTGTTGGCAACACTCAACGTTTATAACAAGCTTGAAACCTCGTATTTTCTTTCATGGTGTTCGCGTTATCAGTTCCTTATCATTCTATCTCCTACGATGTTGATGTATGGCAGGCAGATAGTTTCTCGGCATTCAATTGTTCAAGTTCATCTCAGACACTTTTCTTCTGGTAAAACGCTAGTTTTATAATAAATTATTAAAACCATAACCGACAAAGATAGCAGGTGTCGCCAGGATCGTTGACGGATCTTTTCGATATTTAATTAAAAGATCTCTCTGATGCCCTGTGCCCTTAATTTTGTTGAAAGCACTGAAATGTCAGGAGTTCAAAGCAACTGTTGGACGTGAGATTTATGAAATACATTTCAGCTCTGCTCAAGATAATGTGTAACATCTTATACTACTTGGCGACACTGTTGCTTTCATTTCAGATCAAGAGCTCTTTTCATTGAACCTTTTGACGTATATTGTTGGCAGCGCTGAAATGTGGGCTTAGAAGTTCTAATTGTCAATATTCAAATAAGAATGCTATTCATAGATCATTTTTTGACTATTACTTTATTGGCAGCACCGTTGAAGAGAAGATATTGATTGTGACACTGTTCAATTGAGGTGTTTTAGTCTACATCGGTTTAAGTACCAAAATTCGTAGATCCAGTTCCCCTAACTTCGTTGACAGTGCTGTTCTTGCCATGTGCTATTTTCATCATGGCCCTACTTACGAGTAGTACACATTGCTTTTGTGGTTGCACTGTTTAAAACGAAGTTATACTCAACCTGTTAACTGTCTCATTTTGGAGAGTCATTGCCAATCGTTCCAGTTGTTATACAGTCAATCAGGATTCTGCCCCCAAGGGAGCAAAAAAAGACAGACCAACAGTGCACACAAACTACAAACGAAAATGACAACTAAAACAACTAGAAAACAGTTTCGAATAAACAAAAAATTTTTATTCTTTGGACTAGGGACTGTTACCACTTATCATAATGTAAACAAAAAAGGACCTCCACTCATTTTTACCTCCATTATTTTATGAAAGCAAGTTTTTATTTAGCCTCTTTTAAGCTCAATAATTACTATTTACAGTTTAATTTTGACTTCCACACCTTCTTAACCTCAATTTCAACCCTGTAATAACATTTTTATTTTTATTTCACTTAATTCGAACATAAAACTAAGTTTTAGATAATTGCTTGGATGTGATCTCTAATGTTCTTTTGTTTCTTCTACTTTTAAAGGGTTCAAAAAGTTAGAATTTAGACATTTTATTTTCAGGTATACTATATCTGAATCTAAATATGTCTTAGATAATTTTTAATCTTTTCTCTCTTTGATAAATTAATTGTTTTTCCCCCGAAAGAAAAATTTCTTTTTCTTTTTTGTCGGCAATGTCTTGGATTATTAGCAAAGCTCTGACGGTTTTAGTACTTCTCGTCTTTTTAGGTGGGGCTGTGAGGAAGCCATTTTTTCGCCGGATATGGGAAAGCTGGATTCCGATTCCCACCGGGGTTGGAATTACCCTTCTTGGTGTACTTCAACTCCGCCGTATGGACAAAGAACGTCGAAAAGAAGAAGAAAATTGGGAGGTAATGTTGAATGTACTCAAATAAGAAAAAAAAAAAAAGCATGAGCACCTTTTGGGGAAAAAATTAGCCTATCCCCTGCTAAGAAAATATTAGACCAAAGGTCAACTTCCAGTTTCTGATTTTGGTTCTTCAGAAATATTTTAAGAATTTTCAATCAAAATTCGTTTGACAATTTATTACTTACTTATTAGATAATTTGTTTTTTAAGGTCAAAATGTACAAAAAACTACCTCTTAGAGGTTTATCTCGTGGTGCGGGGAAAATTGCGGAGATGCCAATACCTGAAATTTTGCGTACTCCTCTTTTTGCGACGTTTGCAAGATTCTTTGATGTTGACGTCTCTGAAATGAGCGAGTCCTATGGCAGCTTTCAATGTTTTGCGGATTTCTTCACACGACCCTTACGTGATGGATGCCGCCCGATTTCTAATTCTGCTATTGTGAGTTCGTTATTTTTCTTATTCTCTTAAAATTTAAGTTTGAATGAGTCCTTTCAACCCATTTAGGCTTCTGTAAGATAGTATCCTGGCCTGCCAAGGTTCTAAATCAACTTTGAAGGCTTTAAACTTGAGAGTAATAAAATAATTCAACTAAAGAATATTATACTTGTAAATCCAGCTCATGTCTCAAATATTGCTGAATTGTTCTGGGATAAAAAAAAAGTCAATTTAAAGGTAAACATTTTGTGGCTAAAAACAAGCCAAAAAAAGTGTCCCTTCTCATAGTTTCCCCCGCTAAGCAATGAGGGGTTTAATGACTGTATTAAAGTTTAGATTTCACCAGCCGATGGACGCGTTTTAAACTCATCGAAAATCGAGTCATTTCAACTTGAGCAGATCAAAGGAGTCACCTACCAGATTCAAGAGTTCCTCGGAAAAATCACATGGAAAAAGTTTGCCCTTGCAGAAGTGTGAGTTCAGTACAATTTTTTTTTTTTGCCCCTCATTCATCCAGAAAGACCCTTTTTTACTTAGTCCCAAAATTATCTTACAATAAAAGGTCCTTCTTATGTGTTAAAGTATTAAAATTCAAGATGTTACTTTTTGACCGAAATTGAGCTTAATTTTTTAAATATTTCCGTATTTTTCAGATCATACAAAAAAATGGACTGGGAAAGCTACAAACGGAAGATAGTGACGAACCCAAAAAATGAACTTTACCAATGTATAATTTATTTGGCGCCGGGTGACTATCACCGTTTTCACTCGCCGGCCGATATTAGTGTTGAATACCGTCGCCATTTTCCGGGTTATTTGATGTCTGTGAGCCCTCGGATAGCTTCTTTACTTCCAGGACTTTTCAGCCTGAATGAGCGAGTTGTCTACACTGGAACTTGGACTCATGGTTTCTTCTCGTTCACTGCTGTCGGTGCCACAAACGTTGGCTCCATTCGGGTTTACAAAGATAGTGTAAGTAATTTAAAATACTTAAGTTGGAAAACCACTTCATTTCATAAACAGTTTAGTCAAAATGTGTTTTTTTCTTTTTAGGCGTTGACGACAAACAATCGTCCGATAGAAAAAGAGCCTGTTGACCTCGAAGTTGATTTTGAATGGAAAAAAGGCGAGGAAGTTGGCGAATTTCGGATCGGATCGACAGTCGTTTTAATCTTTGAGGCTCCGCCGGATTTTGAAATGGATTTCGAGCCCAACACTCGAATCAAAGTCGGAAACGGACTTTCAAGCAACTATTAAAAAAAAGACTTATTCTGATCTCTATGATAAACAATTTTAAACTCTTTTATTATATTTTACAATAAATGAACTTTAAATTTTAATTTGTTTCTTTATTATTCTATTTTCCGCTTACTTGGCCAAACTAAACTTCCTGAGCTTATTAAACACTCATAAATTAAATACGAACTCGTTTTATCGTACTTTTTTTTATCATAAGAATTATGTAAATTTGTATTAAATCAATGATTGTATTCTAAAGCCAAAGAACCAACAGTTTTCTTGCAAAACAAAAGTTCAAGAAACCCTTAAAAAGAAAGACTGCTCGTTATTTTAAAATATTATGCAAATTTTCCCTCTTATTCATACAAAAATGTTTCTCTCCTTTTCGATTTAGTGATCTTTTGAATAATTCTGGAATATCCTCCTTTTTATGATACTTATTAATTTATAATAAAAGGTAATTAATAAATGAAACGATTCGCTGAAAATATAATATTATTTAATTTCTGCTACAGAATTAAAAAAAAAATCACATTAATTGGTAACTTCTATGTGTAAGAAAAAATATAGGTTAGAGTCACAACATTCATACAGATATTTAAATAAGTGAACTTATATAAATAAAATACATATAATCAAATTTTAAACAAGATTAACTGTTCATAAACCTATTGAAAGAATATTTCCAGTGAATAAAAACCCTGTTAAAATTTTTGTAGTAATTTTTCATTACGTTGGAAACCCTGCTTTTGGTCACACATTTACTTAAACAATAATTCACAGCCAAAATAAATTAAAAAGATTACTAGAGTTGGTAATTTGTCAATTACAACTTTTTTTTAAATCGTACCATTTATTTATATCTCATAAGAATTTCACATAAGGTGTAAATAATATGTATAAAACTATGACTTTTTATGGTTTTCTTAAGCGCTTTGTTCTCGTCAGGGGAGTTAATTTACTTAATTTTAGCCTTGAAAAATAAACAACGGAGGAAAAAAAGAGGGAGTGAAAGAGAAAAAACTTTTTTTTTTCATGCGTTAATTGTTTTGACAAATTACACTTTTACAACCTCAAGAAAACTAAAAGATATCACAACATGAAGTTAAATTATATGAAATAATATAAAAAAATAACTTTTTTAAATCACAGAGAAATTTGACACAAGAGGAACAGTGAAAGAGGAGAAATAAAAATTTTACAGAAAAAAAGCTATATTAACTGGCGCCGCCTTCCAAGAAGTAGGTGACCATCTCTCCTTTTCCTTTGACTTGAATAGTCCCTCGGCATGTCAAAGGATAACCTTTTGGTGCCAAAATGTTATAAACTTCCTGCGTAACCTGTAAAAATATTTGCTAGAAATCGTTTCTCTTTAAGTTAGCTTTAAGTTAGTATTCTCTAGCTAACAAAAATTTAAACCTGGATTTTGTCGACTATCCCAGTGGAGTCCATACGGCTGGCTACGTTAACTGCGTTGCTCCAGATGTCAAACTGAGGCTTTCGGGATCCTATCACTCCAGCGACGACCGTTCCTATATTTATTCCAATCCTGATGCGGAAATTGTTGAAAGAATGCTGGTTTACGTAACCGAGCTGCTCTTTTATTCGAAGAGCGTAGTCGGCCATTGCTATCACGTGCTTCATATCCTGCATGTCACACGTTGCACGTGTTAAACCTAAAAAATTGATAAAAATGTTTTCTTAAGAGAGTATATTGATTGGTTTTACTATAGTCCTTGTCTTCAGTTTATAAACTACATAGAAAAAGTTAATGCTCTTTTGGGGTTTCCTAAGATGAACGTTGTCAGTGTGTACTTACCAGATGCAGCCATGTAAGTAGCACCGGTAGACTTAATTTTTTCGATGCAGGTAAATTTAGGCTCGGCGAGTATCTCGTCAAAATCCGCAATGATTTCGTTGAGCAGGCGAAGGCATTCGACCCCTTCGTTGTTACCTTCAAGCTCGACGTAGAATTCGGAAAAGTTTGGAATTGACGCGAACATTATACAGACGCACTCGCATTCTTCATGGTACATGTCATCGAAATTTTTATCGCAAGTGAGAAAATGTTCAGCAACGTGATCCGGAAGGATGTTACCCAAAAGTTTTCGATTGTACGCTTCCAAATGTTCCATATCTTCTTTTTCCTCTAAATAAAGTAAGTATTAGGCAAATATTGAAATAATTTTAGGTAAATTACATTCGCCAAGTTATCGCCAAAAATAACCTCAAAATGTTTTTTCAAAAGGTTTGTTGTATTGTTTCACGTTAGAACATGACAATGAATTTCAGCTTGCTGTTCTACCAGATAGGTATTTGTGGCGGTAAATTTAAGAACATAATGAAATAGTTTTTTAGCGTACCCGTTGCCTGTAACTTCCACAAAAAGTCAAGTCTGTTCGTCGCCTCCGTTTGCCTTCCGTGAATGATCAGAGCCAATAAAAATCCGACCAAAGAGACCAAATCGAAAGTCTCTGCGTACCCGTCAAATCTTTTAAAAATTAATAAATATAATGAAAACCCTTTAACAAAAATATACTCACTTGCGCATTTCAGACGAGAAGTAGATAAATAAAAATACAAAAGTGATAGTGGAAAGTATAAAACTTTAAGGATACTCGTCAATATTTGAAAGGCGGCGGTTATTATCATCAGTAAGATGACACACATCATACCGAATTCGGCGGTTCTAATCTTGTAGAGAAAATTCTCCTCGTACAAATTCACGGTAGAATTTTCCGCTAATATGACTAGACTCTCGTTATTGGATTTTTCCAAAAGGGGAACTGTATAAATCTGTAAGTAAAAGTTAATATATGTCAAATTTACAAAAACCAGAGGTTCACCAGAGGAATCATAGTTGTAGAAAAAGCGATGATGATAACAGTACTTGCAAATATTTGAGCGATATTTCGATTCTCGTGGATTAAATTCGAAAAAGGAACCAAAAACGAGAGAAAATTCTGAAAATCAAATTACAGGTAGGTATTAATACTTTACTATCATAGATAAAGACTCTAATGAACTGTACTATGAATGACATTCTGTGTTTCTGGAAAACTGAAAATCGAACAATCTACTCCAGCATTAGATTTCAAATAACCTATACAAGCCTAACCTAAATTGAATTATTCGTACTTAAAATACCTTGAATTTTTCCGCCATTACGATTATCAGTACAAAAACGACCAGAATGAGCGCGATGGCATATTCTAGGTACAATGGCAACGACCTGGAAATAATCCCAAAAATTTATTGATATATCGTGTTGTTTCAATACTCACTGAGGGAATATTATTAACAGAACGGCCACTATGGTGACCATAAGTGATATCGAACAGATAAAATATACGTGCAGCATTTTATCTCTTTCTTTTGAATACTGAAAAAAATTTTTAAAAGGTAAATAAAACTCGAAATCGAGTTTTAATTAATTTACTTTTGATTCGACCTGTGGCTGTCGGAAGTTTAATAAAACTCCCTGGCAATGTTCTGCCCGAAGTTGGTCGATACTTCTCGCTTCGATCGCCCACATGAGGTAATCGTTAACTTCGTCTTCAGGGTCTTTTTGCTCCTCTGCGTCTTTGACGAGGCCGATTCTATCATAAAAAAAAAATTTGAAATTAAGAACTTCACTGCCATTTGAAATTCTGATAACTTAGAAAAAAAATCACGTCTTTTACCACGCTCATTTTGGGTGAAACTCACTTAGGCCACTCTCACGCTTACCCATTAGTCATAGCTCATACAGCCATAAATTTCAAAAGAATGAAATATTACTTAAAATCTCACTTATTATACTTGCTCCCCTTCAATCCGTGCCCCATTAGCCGGAGTTCTTTGGCAACGTTTCCGTTTGACATCGGTGCCTTTTTCGTACTCGAGTTCCTCTGAACCAAAAAATGTAAGTACATAAAATAAATAACCAAAATTTTACTTGTCTGTTAATCTCTTGTGGTATTATCAAATAAGTAGTTATGTTGTGATCTCGTAAGTATGAATTGCGTTCATGCCCTTTACCGGGTTCAACTTTATAGTCGCCGTTCAAGCATTTTAACGTTTCTTCGGTAATGTGAACCCTTCTATAAAAAAAAGTTAATTTTTAAAATATTTTAATTAATAATATTTCTTTTACCCAGGGAGGCCGCCGCTTTCCATGTAGTTGGCTAAAGTGACGTCGTTCGACCAGACGTCGAATTGCCATTTTCTCAAACCTAAAACGCCGCAATGGACACGCCCAGTATGAATACCCACTCGCATATCGACATTGACGCCCATCACTTCTCGAACGAGTCTAAAAATGGAAAATAAAATCGAAATAAAACCGATTTCCTCGAGACATACGCTATGGCGTCGATCATATCAAGGGCCATTTCAACGCAACAGTGGGCGTGATCGGGCCTCGGCTCTGGCAAACCGGAAACACAATAATAACAGTCGCCAAGCAATTTGATTCTAAGGCAATGATGCTCCTGCGCGAGACGGTCGAATCTGGCGAAAAGCTCGTTGAGTAAAACATAAACTTCTTGCGCCGTACACTGATCCGAAAGACTAGTGAAACCGCAAATATCCGCAAAAAGTATGCTAGAAATAAATTAATTAACAGATGGATTTTACAGCAACAAATTAGAAGGATCGGTCCTCCCACTGAACGGTATTGACATTGGGATGGATTGATTAGGTAATTACCTGACATTTTCGTATCTTTGAATGTAAATTTTGTGGAACATAGTGTCCTGCTGCTTTCCCGCGATGTCCGCTTTCATCTCCATCGCGACGTGACGCGGTAACACAGAGAGGAGGAGACGTTCCTGAAATAGTGAAAAATCAAAAACGCAGGTTCTTTCATAACTTGTAAGGCATTAAAAAACATGATCAAAACGATTTTTTACGGTCCAGAAAGGCTGCTCAAAGTTTAATAAATTTTCTTTCAAGTTTTGCTCAGTTTTCAGGGTCTATAGACACCGGGAAAGTATAATTTTAAAGTTTGTTTAAGGGCTATTAATTCTTTTGAGTTATCTAGTGAGCTCACGACAGGACGGCCGCGGCGTGCTTTAAGTAACCCAATAGCGACTTCAACGACGAGATCACCTTCTTTATTCTAATCACGTTTTAAGTTAATAAGAAGTCTTTGAAATCGTTTCCTTTAATATTTTTCCTTTTATCTTTTTTTTTCCTACTCTTTCTCTTCTCCACACTCATTATTTTCTTGAAACTTGGTTATATTTTGCCGAAATTTCCCAACTTCTCCTTTTACATTCTGTAGAAAAGAGGTAAGAATAAAAGGTATACGAAATAATTATAAAGTTACTTCGGATTTCTCCTAGAATTTCGGGATGAATAGGAGCCGGTGGTAGAGGGGGCCCAGGAGGGGTTTATTTCGTGACATCAAAGGGGGTAACCTGGTAATACCTGAAATAGTAGGAAGGAGGAGAGGTGGGGGGCTTTAGATTAGACAGTGTAGCCTGTCAAAGCCAAAAGGTAATTTTATGAAAGCAGATTAAAAAAAATAAAACCACCGTTTCCTCTTTATTTATATGTAATTCAAATCCTTGCGACTCTTGGAAAAGTTATATAAAAAAACGTACAGATTCAGGTAGGCCATTTTGACAATCCCGGAGTTTTATATCACAATAAATTGCCAACGTTTAAAATTTAATTGAAGATAAATCCGTGACTTAGGCGTCCAGAATTTCGATGCTTCATGAGCCCGTATGTTTTTATGTTGAAAAATTGGGTTTGTTTATTATGTAAATGGGGTTGCCTGTGACACGACGCTTCATGAATACTCATGAGAGGCTTTTGGTTTACTTAAAGGATTAGGATGACATTGTATCCTTAAGATGGAGTACAAAAAAAGGTCTTTTTTTTTGTATTTAATTATTTATTACCTGTTGTGTGGTTTTGTCCTAAGGACGCCGGCCAAATTGGTCGCGATAATGAGAAGGATGTTGGCGACGAATACCTGTAAAAAAGAGTTTTCAATGAGCAGTTTCTCATTTAGGGTTTGCTCGTTTAGATATTTCAGTAGAAGAGCACACACACTCTCTAGAAGACACAGAAAACCTCGTGCGTGCACCCTAGGAATCTGTCGTCTGACTAGAAGATAGTTTGCTCTCATAAGACCAATATTCGAAAATGAGCCAACAAGCGCAAGAAGCGTTGCAGGAATCTCACTTAAATAGAAGACGATGGGACAAAGGATTCTCCCTGAATGATGGATAGATTTGGCGTTTGGGGAATTCCAGAGGGCGAAATGGAGGTAAGTTTCCTAATCGGATCAAGGGAAGGTTGATGAGTTGGATTTCGCGGTTGTGTATCGGAATTACTTGAATAATTGCCTTCGAAATCCGTAATTCTAGCGAGTGAGAAAGCTGACGTAAAGGTCGCAAATGTGGAGAGACCTTAAAACCACCGGAAATCTCACCACTAAATAAATAAACCTCTCCTCTTAAACCGCTAATGGTGAAGGGGGGAGAGGAGGGCCCTGCAACAAAACGGCGTCAATAAAGAGAAGTCTTGAGGGTGGTGGTCCGCGGGGGGTTGTAACCACTAAGGATTCTGTAACGAGTTATTTGCCAAACGTTATCGAACCGTAGATGTGCTTTCCCACTTCTCTTATTTAGATACCCAAACAGACTTGATTACATCAGATATGAAACAAACATATTAAATTTCCCCTTTCTCCACTTGGTGTTTCAGCAATCATATCAGAAGATTGCACCTACCACTATAAACATTTCAACAAAACGGCGTCAATAAGAGAAGTCTTGAGGGTGGTGGTCCGCGGGGGGTTGTAACCACTAAGGATTCTGTAACGAGTTATTTGCCAACGTTATCGAACCCGTAGATGTGCTTTCCCACTTCTCTTATTTAGATACCCAAACAGACTTGATTACATCAGATATGAAACAAACATATTAAATTTCCCCTTTCTCCACTTGCTGTTTCAGCAATCATATCAGAAGATTGCACCTACCACTATAAACATTTAAAAAATAAAACCTTTAAAAGACTTTTAAAAAATTTTATATTTAAAAAAGCTTTTCTTTTTACACACACTCAAATGGAAAAACGGGATATTGAATCTCATCGTAAAAGTCTTCAAAACGGACAGGTATATTTTCATTTTACCTCCCCGTTTGGCCTATAAAACGATCTTTTCCGTTTCGAATATCAAAATGATGAATTATTTACACAGAAACTGTAGAATAATAAGCTTTTCATTTTTTTTTCCTGCCTTGATCGAAATTGCGAAATTTGTGAGTTATTGTCATTTCTTGGGCTTATCGCCCTTGATAGGAGTTCGTCTATGTAAATATGCTCTTCCCATCGTTGTTTACGTTGGAGTAATTGATATAGCCATTAAACGGATTGGTTACGGCGTATAACAGGTACCCGGAATATCTACATCAATCGGCTTGGAAAATAAGGATTACTGGGAGAGCCAATGTGGGAGAGCAAAACAGCGACGGTTGGATCATACATTACGATTCATGGAACGCACAACACCGAAATCTTATTTTTTTTTTTTCTCATTCAAGGATGTAGAAGGACCATTTTCATTTTTATTTTATTACGAAGGGGCCTAAATCAAGACTTTCAGAAATCATGTTTAACGACCCGAATACCGTCGAACCTTCATTCTCAATTTATGGTAGAAGAAAAAAAAACTTGCCAAGCTTTTCCTTGTTATTTTTCAGTTTCGAATTTTTTTTCTTTTATAATCTCAAACGTGTGTAATGCATGGAATTCGTTACTTCTGTGATGTAAAATAGGAGACAGACGAGGGGTGGGATGTGGATTAAAAGGACCTTTTGATGTTCCTAAGGTTCCTTTATACAAAGGCTAATAAGATACTGTCTTGTTTATTTTAAAAGAGAAAAAAAATAATATGATTTTCCCTTCTCTAATTATTTTGTCTCCCCTATTTTATGGAAAAAGAAGATACCTACATGATATTTCCAATCAAAAACATGATATTTCCAATCAAAAAATGGAAAATACTTTGAGGTGGGGGGGCGAGGAGAATAAAATTTTTCAAAGGTTTAATTTCTCCCTCTTCTACCTTAAAATTCAATGAATAAATGAATACAGATAACAATTTTAAAATTTAGGAATATTTGCCGTATTTCTCAATATTTTGTTAATAATAATAAAAAAAAAAGTATAATGGTGCACGAGTGAGTTGTTTTCAAAAGGCGCAATTTAGCATAAAGGCCGACAAGCTTTCATCAATAAATAAATGTGATACCGAAAATTCATAATTAATGTTTAGATTAGTATTCCGTATCTCGATTTCCTATGTCCTCACGATATGGTGTAGAGTCAGTATACTATAGTGGATAGCTAGCTCAATTTGGTTCTAGGAAAAAAACTGATTTAAACAACAAAAAACTCAAACAATACGCAAAAATTACTCGTTTTTGAAATTGATCGGGCTCTCTTTGAACCTTTTCGGTCCCGTTTTGAATTAAAGCCTCTTTTGCCGCCGTTGTATTTTCGCGTAAGGGGGAGGGGGTAGGCTGTAATTGAACGTTAAGGGGCTAAAGCCATCCGAGATCGATTAATGTACGAGGAACTGAATTATTCAAATTCGTGCCTCAATCCTTTGGGAGGAATCCTCAAAACGTTTTACCGGAATCTCCTCCCTTTTTTCCTTTCCCTCCAGGCCAACCCCGGGACGTGTCGTTTCTAGGGCGTTCGGACCTTCAACGCAAAATCCGAGCCTGCGGGGGGTTTCTCAAATTAATTATTGCTCACGGCGCACTTCAATAATTGAGCCGGACGTCATTTCCAGGCTAGAAATTCCATTTGACATGACACCTTGAAAAATCGTTACAGATTCCTCGAAACGTTTGGCAGTTCAAATCTTGTTTAGAAACAGGCGTGGGTGAAAGTCCTGGAATGGAATGATAAGGGTCCTTTATTCTTGTATAAACTCTAGTAATAACACTTGTGTAAAAACGGAAATGCGATTCCTAAAAGGCCCCATAACTGATTAGGCAACTGATGGACGTGGTATATCCTGATAAATTTTTCATCCTTTTGAGCAGTCGAAAATCAAACGCTCCGAACTTATCAGTTAATTTTCTCCCTTGTTATTTTTTCAAGGATCGAAAGTTAATTGGGATGGTAGGCTTGTTTCCTTCAATAATGTATACCTAAGTAAAACTGCCTCGGGTCGTGAGGGCAAAACTTTACGGAGACAAACTTTCTCAATTGAGGACGGCGCCGCTTCGAATCTCCTGCCCTCGACCCCGCCATCCTCTCGCGAGCGTTAACTTTCCCTGTTATACTACTTTACACGCGGGTTAACAAGTCTTTTCTGGGATTTCGTCACCGGGAGGGGAGGAAGATTAACTATGCCGTTTGTAGAGGGTCTCTTCTGAAAGTCGATAGCGAATTCCAACGTATATAATAGGTAAGATGAGTATTCCAAAAAGTATAAACATAAACGCCCACGTACGCGAACAAATTGTCGCGTAAGGGAGGGGGCAGGCTGTAAATTGAACGTTAAGGGGCTAAAGCCATCCGAGATCGATTAATGTACGAGGAACTGAATTATTCAAATTCGTGCCTCAATCCTTGGGAGGAATCCTCAAAACGTTTACCGAATCTCCTCCCTTTTTTTCCTTTCCCCTCCAGGCCAACCCCGGGACGTGTCGTTTCTAGGGCGTTCGGACCTTCACGCAAAATCCGAGCCTGCGGGGGGTTTCTCAAATTAATTATTGCTCACGGCGCACTTCAATAATTGAGCCGGACGTCATTTCCAGGCTAGAAATTCCATTTGACATGACACCTTGAAAAAATCGTTACAGATTCCTCGAAACGTTTGGCAGTTCAAATCTTGTTTAGAAACATGGCGTGGGTGAAAGTCCTGGAATGGAATGATAAGGGTCCTTTATTCTCTTGTATAAACTCTAGTAATAACACTTGTGTAAAAACGGAAATGCGATTCCTAAAAGGCCCCATAACTGATTAGGCAACTGATGGACGTGGTATATCCTGATAATTTTTCATCCTTTTGAGCAGTCGAAATCAACGCTCCGAACTTTATCAGTTAATTTTCTCCCTTGTTATTTTTTCAAGGATCGAAAGTTAATTGGGATGGTAGGCTTGTTTCCTTCAATAATGTATACCTAAGTAAACTGCCTCGGGTCGTGAGGGCAAAACTTTACGGAGACAAACTTTCTCAATTGAGGACGGCGCCGCTTCGAATCTCCTGCCCTCGACCCCCGCCATCCTCTCGCGAGCGTTAACTTTCCCTGTTATACTACTTTACACGCGGGTTAACAAGTCTTTTCTGGGATTTCGTCACCGGGAGGGGAGGAAGATTAACTATGCCGTTTGTAGAGGGTCTCTTCTGAAAGTCGATAGCGAATTCCAACGTATAATAGGTAAGATGAGTATTTCAAAAAGTATAAAACATAGAACGCCCACGTGCGCGAACGAATTGAAGATTAGCTATTAGCCTAAGGTATGTACCGACTTAAGACGAGACCGCAGAAATGGAGAAAACCCTGGGCTATGATGTAACTATGGGGACCATTTCGTCGGCATTCAGGTACCTATTGCAATAGATAGCTCCCATTCTCTGATATTAAGCATAATTTAAGGCTAAATACAATTGAAGGCTAACATTTCAAATTGGCTTTATATAAGTAAAAAAAGGAGATCTTACCTGAGTGCTGTAAAGTTTGGCTGTGACTTGCGTTACAATATGAAGAAGCGCCAGGAGTATCGCGCCGAGAACAGCCTGCTGTATACTCACGGCGAGCAACGCGTAGCCCAAATACGTGAAGACGAGTGGCGGCTGTGACCTCCTCACCCCCTGGATCAAAGAGCTGATCCCAAAATTCCGAGAGATGCCCAAGACAAGTCGATCTCGTTTACTTTACTCCCGCACCTCTCCAGCCACCAGATCAAACCTAGAAAAGGATTTTCCCCCTCCTTTTAATCAATTTAATTGAATAGGGAGATTTGAAGAAGCATTCACATTTCAATTTTCCCCGACTTTTTTTTTTCCTTTCGGATTATCCGGAAAGGCCCCTCTTATCGGGTTTAATCATTTTCCCCATTTACCGAATTCGGCGGAGGTCGGAATAAATATTGGAACAAACGAAAATAATTCTGACCTATTTACGTACAAGTAAACACCAGCTTTGATAACAAACAGGGAAAGTTAATTCCGTTCCACGGTTTTTAACATTTCAATACATGCCCCGATACAAAGGGAAGACAGAAAGCTTCCTGACTCCTCCTCCACTGATTTCAAAGTATAAAATTTTACCCTGAACTCTTGAGCGCAATTAACCAGCTACCTAAAATAGAAACCTATACATGTATTTTCACCCCTCCCCCCTCTTCAAAAAAAGGAGAAATGTGAACAAATAACATGATAGATAAGTTGAAGACATTCGTCAAAATAAACTGATTATAGGTACTTGAATAATGCGATGCAAAAAATGAGGCAGGCAGAAGAGGCAGGAAGAGAAACTGAAGACGGCTCGAAAATGAAGATGGCGACCAAAGATCCGAGACATAAGACTAAAAGAAGGACGAGAAGCGAGGTCGTCTGAGTTTTATTGTATCGTAGGAATACCTGGTACAACATCTCCGTCTGGAAAAATAAATTTTTTTTTTTCCTCCGAAACATGGGTATTGTTATTAAAAAACCCATTGAATGAGAAGCAACAGGTGAGAGGAGCTCAATATAAAAGATCGTGCGGTTTGTAACGGAAGAAGGGGTGAGTCTGGTGGAACGGGAATTTTGTTTATTAGAAAAAAAAAACCTAGTTCGAACGATAAAAAAAATTTAAGCCCCTCTCCACCATTTCTACAAAGTGTATCACCATAGGTTACCTGAACATTGTTGAAACCTGTGAGGTATAAAAAGCCTTCGGGCATATTTGGTCCATTTTGAACGGTTTTGTGTGGCGAGAACTACTTTCCCGCTTCCACCGTTTTCGTCGGCGATGAGGAGCGAATCTTGGGCGCCGGCCCCGTCTTCGTCTTCCTCGAGTATCGAATCCGCGTTATGACTAGCAATGAGGCTCGCGGACCGCAGACGCTGTGAAGGCTGACCAGGGGATGTGAAATGTTCGATCACTTCCCAATTCGTCTTTCGCGGAGCTGTCGGGGTCGGCGTCGCACTCGAAGGGGCGTCCCGACACGGCCACGGAGCGAAGCGCATCTTCTCGACATTCTCCTTTCGACGACTTTATTTCCTAAACGAAAAAATAAACTTAAGACTTCATAATCTTTACATAAAATTATTTTTACATGTTATGTCCCAACATTAAAGACATTTAAGATTAAAAGTCCATTCTTTTTAATGAAAGCTCCTAAAAGTAGTTTCTTTCTTATCAAATTTGAACCATTTAAAAACCTCTTTAAAAGTTTATCTTGTCGTAGAAAAAAATAAAAAAAGCGTGAGTAGCACTCACAGTTTGTTTACAACCCTAAACTGCTCCCTTTTCTGCCGCTTTAATCGAAAAGGTGGTTCAGCCCGGAAAACCGTGGGCGTAAAGATAAAACCCTGTACGGAATTGATTTCTACCCTTAAAATAAAAATACGATAATAATTAATAGCGTAATTTTATGCCAACAAAAGTTAGTGCGACGAAGTTAGTTCATCCGGATATCATTAGGTCGAATAAAGTTGTTAAAAATTTGAGAAAGTTAAAATGACATAAAATAAATTTAAATCGCACAGACTTTGTGTAAAGGGTTCATTATAAATTTATATTCTTAGCAAATTGTTAATATCCTAAAGAGTTTTTCATGAAAGGATCGAAGCATTGCAATACAAAGCTGTGTCACTCTAGAAAATTTCAATGACGTCATACGTGTGAAGCCTCACTATATAAAATGGTATCATATAAAATGAGGGAAAACAAGCGAACGAGCGTACGCCTCTGAGTTTAATTAATGGAAATCTCAATTTTCACCAATAGGGTATCAATTTTAAAGTACAGAAGATACGTATCACGTTAGAACTTAATTGGGGCTGGCGTTTCGGATCGATCACTTCCGTCAAGGAATTAACAGGGAAAATTACAAAATAATGGGCGAATGTTGCGGGGAGGGCAGGATTTCGGTTTTTAATTAAGGAAAAAGGGGAGTTTTTAGACCGGGAAACAAGAGGGAGAAAAGAGGATTTAACCTCCGGGCGACTTCCTTGTAATTGAAAACTTTTACCCCCCATTTCAGTTGGAATATAGTTTAAGTCTTGAAATACTTTAATTGCACTTTTCCTGAATAGAAAAATAAATATAAAAAACTAACCTAATTAATACAATGGATTGAAGGTCAGTGCTGCCTGACCAGACTTACCAAATGAAATCTTCCTACATTTTCCGATCATCTTTTTTATCAAAGTCTTTGTTTTCATTAAGCTCTTGCAACTTAAATTTTCAATCTGTGGTTCTTTGTTGCTAATCAATCGAAATACACGTGAAATAAAAATTTTTTCTGTTCCATTCAGCATAGAAGAATGATGAAAAAAACAAAAACATTTTAGGTAGGTACTTGTTTTACGTTTGTATCTTTGGTTTTATACGGTTCCGTAGGAATGATGTGGCGGGGAATTTTTCCATATGTAACGGGAGGGTAAAGTCGCATACCAACAAGTTTTTAGCTTAAAAGGAATTCAAAGGAGAGGAAAAAATTGAAAATGAATTATTCAAAATGTTTTAAGAGTTCAAGAGAAGAGTAGAAAAATATGGACTAAAATATATTCGGTGTAATTTCAAGTAAAATCACATATGAAATTTTCCCATTCGTTAATTTTCTGTTGATTGGCTTAAGCTGAAAATCGTTATTTAGAGGGGATTTAAAATTCTCTGAAAAAAAAACTTCGGAAGGGGAAAAACGCTTTAATGGCCTGTTTTCCGCCCGCATTTGCATAAGAATTAACAGAGAGTGTCCGGGCTTTATTATCTCTTAAGAACTTATGCTCGAGTACTAATTAGTAATTAAGTTTGAAGTTGATAATTTTGAGGTCGAGCGGTTTTCTTTAGATAAGTTGATGTTCCCTTTTAAAATGCGACTTAGTCATAAAAGATCGACAAACTTGAAATGTTGAATAAAATCCTTCTTTTTTATTATAACTAAATAGAAAGTTAAAAACAGTGAAAAAATTCAGTAATTATTAATAGTCTTTAATAATTTGGATCAATAGAGATTGTGGGTATTTAGACCCGCGGAGAGAAAATCTTATAAAAAGGGTTCCATTCACTTTATCAAAACCTATACATTTTGCCAATTTCAAAATGGTTCGACTAGACTCAATTAGAGTATTAAATGTCGCACTTTTTGCCGTGACCATTTCTGTTTGCATTTATTGGACAAAAATCAGTTCATTTCCAACGGGAGTTCAATAATATTTTCCCGGAATTCTCCAATTTATTTTTTCTGTACGTTTATAAATATCTAAATAACCTCTGGTAAACATCAGGGGAAAACGTCTATTTCCCTCCACCTCTCCAATCAACTACCCCTTCCCCACCAAATCCCCTACCTTCGACCGTTTGCCTCTTTTCGTTTTTCATTCCCCGACGGACTTGTAATCCGATAACAGCGAATTTTTTTTTCCCTTCACCACTAGACTCAAATATCAACTCAACTGTAAAATCCGACTTTAAGAGACGGTTTTTCTTCGATTTTACTCTTCTCTCAGGATTTTTACCCACTCCACCTCGTCTTCTTTCCGCTCTAAATAAACATGTGCATTCGCTGACAAAAGATAACTAAAATAAACCATTGAGAAAGCTTTTTTTTCTCCAATAGAAAAAATGAATTTTAAAAAAACTAACGATCTTAATGTTTATTGCGTCCGTTCCGCAAGATTGTTGATTTTCCTATCAAATAAAAGACCAATAATAGAGGAAGAAATGACTGTGATAACGGGTATCTCACGACGCGTTTCGGCTTAAAATTTCTTCCTCTATTATTGGTTTATTATTTGATAGGAAAATCAACAATCTTGCGGAATACGGACGCAATAAACATTAAGATCGTAAATGTAAATGCCATGGCAGCAAATCTGTCATAAAAATTAAAAACCAATAATGAGGTGGTGAGTGGTCTATTTCTTGGAGAACGGTGGCGGCAGTGAGCTTTAGGGAGACGGTTTGTTTCCAGCTTCCCGCTGTATCCACTAAAGCTCTCGGAGATAGGTTCACAGTGAAAAGATAGAAATGATTGTGATAGAGGGAATAGCTCACCTGACGAGGCTTTATAAGCCGAAACGCGTCGTGGGATACCCGTTATCACAGTCATTTCTTCCTCTATTATTGGTTTATTATTTGCTAAAAAAAACTAAGATTTCAAAAAGTATCATATAATTAAATAGGAAATTAATTTAAAGTAGGAAAGGTTAGGCATAAAAGTGGTAAAAAAGTAGGAGGATAGGAACGGAATGAGTTAAGGAGGTAAAAAAAATGATGGGGGAAGAGATTCTAAGGTGCGGAAAAGTGGGCCTTTGAACAATTTAAGAGACCCCCCCAATCTAAATTCCACTTTCACTTATTAACTTTTGTCTTTCCTTTTACCAGAATCTTACACTTTGAAGAAAAAACAAATATTATGTTACGAAAGGCTTTTCTTTTCGAGAAAACTTCAGAAAAAGGATTTTATTCTAAATTATCTCGTTTTTTTGTGTAAGCGAGAAGGAGGAGGTCGAAATATGCCGGAAGGTGGGAACCCTTTAAGATAAGAGAGGCGGTGACAAACGTTTCCTCGCACCTTCGACAAAACGTCAATCGGAACCGAAACTTCAAGAGATAAAACCTCACGGAATAAAAAAAAATTACTTTTTCTACCACCCCTTTCAAATCCATGTAAGATACATATGTTCGTCTTTCCATCCTTGTTCTGTAATATCCAATTGCTTACATTAATAATAAAATAACTAATAGAAGAGCGAAAACTAAATAGAAAGTCTCAGAAAGGAAAGAAGACAGTTTTATATAAACGGCAAACAAACCTCAATGAGTCTCGTCGCGTTTTGACCTTCCGGACATGACGTGCTATGTTTGAATATCTGAAAACAGGAAAAATGACGTTTTTACCCCATGGTAGAATTTTTAGAGGAAAAAATTGGCATTTTTCACTCCGAGTGTTTTTTCCAAATGGAATGGGCGTAAAAAACCTTCAGTCTTTTGAGGAAAATGCCGTTTTTAGACAGAAA
The DNA here is from genome assembly GCA_014119065.1 of Orius insidiosus. NCBI lineage: Eukaryota > Metazoa > Arthropoda > Insecta > Hemiptera > Anthocoridae > Orius > Orius insidiosus. The sequence continues at coordinate 20,848 of JACGAQ010001393.1, read as the reverse complement.
AAGAAGAAATTTTTTAAACCTTGTTTTCATTTAACATTCTTTTAATTTAAAAAAAATTTACGGGGTCAAGTTTAAAAAAAAATTTCATTTTAAACGCCAGAATTGTTGGACTTTTGACATGTTCAGGGGTAAAAGTAGGCTAAACCTACATGACATAAAGGTTTCGCGGAAGTGTTGTTTTCCGCGCCTTTAAAACGCAATTTTTTTTTAAACTGCGCACATTTCCTACTAATCGAGGGGGAGAGCTGGGCCTAGGCGGGGGCCTCCAAATTTTGGTGGATACCAGTATAAAAATTGCCGTGCTGATCACTGAAACAAAGTTATGGATGAACCCTAAAAATGAACTCCTGGTCCTGTTTACTAAGTCGTGGTTAAGATAAACCTTTTTCATACCTTTTTATGCCATGGAGAGATATTACAATGACATTATTTCTGCCATGTTTAAATTTTAACAAACCGTTTTACACCACAGTTACGTCTTTTGGGGTTCCCATGACGTTTATATTTCGTCCCTTAAAATTGCCGTTAAAACGGTGTCACGTAACAAAGATGGGGGATTAACTCGGTTACCTTTAGCACCCACTCGCACGACCACTCCGAAATGACAATAGAAACACTTTAGCCGTATATAATTCTATAACAGAACGAGAAATACGTGTAGAAATTTTTCTTCCCACTCCAGTTTATAACCTTGTAGATGAATAAAATTTATGGTCTTTTCCTTTAATAATCAATAATCATCGTTAATAAGCAATTGATAGTTTGTAATTATTAATTATCCCTTCATTACTAAAGATAATAATAAATTAATGTAAGTTAAGTGTTATTTTCAACTACCTAATAATAATAATTAAAATTTAAAAGTTTCCCAGCTCATAATCTTTTATACCATAATAAACTACTCAGGAATTCGAAAAACACGTGATTTTTACAATGCGGGCGGGCTTTTATTAATCCTTTGAAAAAGCCTGCGGGTCGAGGAAGAATATTTTTTTCAACTTTAAATTATTAACTAGACTGGAGGTTGAAATTGCATTATTCTTTTTTTAATAGAATCGTTAGTTTTTTTTAAAACCTTGCTTTGAAAACCATTAGCGTATTTCAACTATTTACTATTTACCTAATGTAAACATTTATCCCTTTTACCGTCTTCTTCCTGTTTTACCTCTCTTCATTTTATCTAAATTCCTCATTTTATACTCCTACATCCTTTATCGTTCTTCTCTTAACTTTCCTTTTTTTTTTATCGTTCACCACGAAGAACGTAAAAAGATTAGGACGAAGAAAAAAAATTCGAGCTTCGCCAAAAGGTAACCGCAATGCAGTAGAGATTTTCCTCGACCTTTGAGTTTCTAGCTAGAACCGATTTAATTTTTTTTCCTCCTAATATTTTTTAGACCGCTTTTCAACAAAAAGTTTAATTTAAACCGTTGTCCGATGCATAAAAGATGAGGGGAGGGGGAGTGATTTACCGCAACAGGTCCGTCCGATCAAAACCCCCTTCCCTTTCCCCTTCCTAAAACTGCGTATTTCAACCTTTAATTAGTTGAGGACAAAGAGAAAAATAAATGCTTTATAGAATTTTTATCGGTACAGTCACTTCAAATTCACCTTCTGTGCACCATATGTGGGCTAACTCAAAGAACAAAACAAGAGCGATCTAAATATATCAATACTAAGTATTTATAATAATAATATTATTTATTAATTTTAGTCTTAAATTAGGTATTGGAATTATTATTTTATTACCTCGTCCAAAGTCGGCTTCCTGGTCACTTTGAGGCTGAGACGTTTTTTCCAGTTCCGCCTCCCGAAGATCGGCGAATCCATCCCGTCATCCCCTTTCGTCTACGAAAAAAAAAAGTTTATAAAATATCTTTCTTCAATGTTTAACGGTTTTTAGAAAAGTATTGAAGCGTCGTTTGTGTTTTTTAAAAATAACATAACACACAAAACTATGATGTTTAATATTTTGAAGGAGGTAAAATGGCGTATTTAATTGCGATTTCAAGGGTCTATAGCAGGTAAAAGAGGCGTCAAAAAATTCAAAAGATTAGCTATTCTTAAGGTGTTTGAATGATCAGAAAGTTTAAGAAAAAATAAGAGTTGGAACTATTGTGGAGAAAGGATAAGAGGCCGGATTCTTGAGGATTACGGAAGTGATTGAAGCCTTTAGCTCGCGGTTGGGCCCTTCCATTTTTGTTCCTCAATATTTCTTCTTGCGTTTGGTCATTTTTTCTATCTTTCTGACCCATTTTTCTACTCGAAAACCCGTAAAATGAGCAGACGTTACATCCTTTTCTTCCAAACAAGAAACCACTCATTAGGGGAAGTTCAGAGGTAAGTTCAACTTAAATCTCAGAGAACCTATTTATCCATGAACTTTTGATATTTATAAAAATTTTCCTCTCCCTTGAAAGTAAAAAAAAAAAAATTATGGTTCGCCATTTGTTTAAGTAGAGGGACGATTCTACCCCTCCCCTTTCGACAAAACACAGCGCTGCTAAAGGCCCTCGAAGCTCTTTCAAAACTCTGTTAATTGCCCAGAACGTCGAAGGAAAAAACTTTTATCGGATGAAAATAGCGTTATTTAATGATTTAAAGATGAAAATTTATATTAAAATTTCTCCATAATTGAACGAAAATTGTTATAAATAAATAGTTAGTTGTTTTATAACAAGAAATTGTATAAAACAGATCGGGAGGGGCGTTTTCGAGTCCAATTATCTTTTACCGGTCGTCTTCACTCTTGTCAAGAATAATTGCGCCGGGGAGACGTCCCGGAGAGCTGGTGTTATCATAACGAAGGGCTTTGCTATCCCTTCCTCCGCATATTTTAACGCCGCAAACTGCCCATCCATTCGCAATTTTTATTTTTATTTATTTTTTTCAGACGAAAGGAAAATAAAGTGTGATTGATGATTATGAAAAAATAATAAGCTATAAAAACAATAAAAATTAGAAAATTTCAATTTTATAATAGATTTCTTCATGTTTTGGGAATGCAAAATTCGCAAAATGGCCTTCCTGTAAGTGTTCCTCCAGGGAAATAAAAAATTTGAAAAAGATTAAGAATCGTTAAGTCTCTAGCTGTGCCCGTGGAGTATTTCCATTTTCAAGGATAAAAACTTGTTAAAAAATATGTTGAAATCATTTTTCAAAATTCAAATTAAACCATTTTTGAATGCTTTAGAAGGGTCCAATCATTCTACCTTATCTCTCTTTACGTCCACCATAGCCTCAGATGAGAAAGAAGGAGTTTAACAAATTTTCCTTTACCTATTAAATTTGTGAAATACCGCGCTTTTGATCTCATGGAAAGCCTTTGACCTACGAAATTTTCTTCCGTTTATGTTATATTTTGTGAGGGACTTTATAAACTAAACGATCGATTAACATCAAAAGTCCACGAATTAGGCCAATATAGCTGATCAATCCAGGAGAGAGAAAAAAAACCTTAGACAAAATTAAAATAACGACTTACATCTGGGGAGGGAGATCACCAATCCTTATTAAAAATATAAAATGTTTGAAAAATGAAGCCAATTTAAAAGTTAAGAAGACCTTTTTTATAATTTTTTTAAAGCCTAATTTTATAACTAAAATTTACAGTTCTTTTAACATGAAAATAAGCAAAGGTGAAAACACAAAACGCAGAAATTTTTTTTTCTTCTTTTTTCAAAGATCAAAAACTCGTTAAATTGCGATTTGCGCTCCAAAAATAAAAAATTGCGACCGTGAACTGTTCGGGAAAAAAACTCCACACACAATCCCATGATCGATATAGATTTCTAATCAATTTTCCTTCTCGCAAAAAGCGGTCTTGGAGGGTAATTCTATAACTTTTCTATGAGAAAGATGAAAACTTGATGAAATTTTTTTAGTATTTGCGAATAATATAATATAATAGAATGAAAAGCGTTTTGTAGACGTGCGGAAAAGGGTTCAAAATCGGCTTTTCGTCATGGAAGGTATTCCCTCGCCGTTTATTCAATTGAAGACATAAAGGGGAGGGGGGCTGTTGTGGAAGGGAGTTTTCAGTGTGGAGTTGGGGGTCTATTCATAGTGTTTTCAAAGGGTTGGTTGACGTCGTGTGTCGAATGATAACTTTATCTTGTATTATGAGCCCGTATTCGTACAATGATATTAAATTTAACATTTTTAATGCTTCCATCGACTTAAAAGTTAAGACTAATTTTTAATCTTTAAATTTTTATCGACTGCTCATCGTATTTGTTTCCATCTAAGTAAATCAACGATTAATAATCCGATCCTTCGAAAATTCGGTTTAATATGCCTGGGCTCAAATTAAGGACTGTCCGATTGTTTTCAGGGGGGAAAAAAGAAGGGCAGATTTTCATTTCGAGTCGATTTTTCTTCGAGTTAATAATGTGGAAAAGGTCTCGGAAGGGGTGAGGGGATGACAAAAAAGGCAATAAGGTACCCGCTTTTATGTTAAAAGTCTTTTGTCCACCTTATTTCAGGAAAGAAGATAGAATGAAAGGAAGAGAAAACTAATGAAAAGCTATTCGTATCGATTATTTTATTAACTGAGTTTCAAAAGTTCGACTGGGTCTAATCCCATATATTTTTTTAATAATGCATCGATAAGTAATTTAAAAAATCCTTAAAATAGTATAAAAAGAGTATTTTATTTATTTATTAATCAATTTATTTTTTTATTTTTTTGTAATGGGGGCCCAAACTAAAAGGTGGAGGATCGGTTACTAGGGATACCAGTTAGACGCTTCAGTGATCAATGCTTTATCAAGGAGGGCGAACCTGCTCCCAGTTTGTTTTTAAACTTTTTTTTATTTATTTTTCCCATCTCCGTTTTACTCTTCTCTTTCCGTTTATTGTCTTTTTTTCCCCTGCCTGAATTCAAATTCCGGGGTTTTTTTTTCGCTTTAATTTTTACGGTTTGATTTCTATTTGTAGGTATAGAAGAAAGAAAAAAAATCAGCCTAAAAAGAAGAAAAAAAATTATCGAAGGTAAACTTTCAGGTAGCAAGATGTGGATGTTGAAATTGTGCTGTAAACACTGTTTGGTGTTGGAAAGTTTTCGGTTAACAGTATTAGAGATAATGTATTTGCTTTAAATTTATTTACAAACCGAAGATAATCAAACAATTTTTTTCCTTAAAATTAATTTGAATCCGATGATAATTAATATGTATTTGCCTTTGGGAATATCAAAGGCTTCCTTCTCCCACAGTTGCAAACCTTCCAAAGGACAATAACAATTAATTAATTAAATCTATTCCCATCTGAAAGTGCACCCCTCACCTAAATTTACTATGGTTTCATACATGACCTACATTTTCCATTTAATTTTAATTTAAGCCTTTTATTTAAATTTGAACAAGAGAAAGAGAGAGAAAAAAGAAACGAGAAGGAACAAATAATAAATGAATAAAGGGGAGTCATAAATTTAAAAGGAAAACGTTGTCTTTTTTTTCCTGCTTGTCTGCCTCGTAAAAAAAAAGAGAAAAAATCCTGATTTTTGAGATCTAAAAATCTGCTTCTTCTTCTTTGTTCAAACATAAAATAAAAGGTGAAACACATTAGTACGGCAAAAGCCATCTCCAAATTCTGGCCACCTACGTAGAAGCCAGGAAAAAAAAGCCGTTCGATACAAAAGTTTAGAGCCTTCCTGGGTTGCGCCATGGCAAAATGGCGAAAGCCACCTCGTTGGCCCTGAAACCTAGACCAGCGAAACTGTGTCGAGGTTACAGGTTACCCGTCTACACGCCAGATCTATTAGTAGATACAAATATTGATTAAAAACAAAGAAAGAATGACTCTGTATTTTAATTTTCATTAAATTTTTTTTTTAATCCACTAGCTTGGATAAACCCGAGTCTACCAATAATCACGTTTGCAAGTCGGAGAGCGTGAAGGTGAAAACAAACATGGGAAAAACAAACAACCCGCGAAACATAAAAATTTTCAATTTCTGAAGTGTAAAAAATGGCGTTTTTCATCACGAAAAAAATTCAAAGTGCGATAGGTTGGTGTCTGAATATGGAAAAATCATTGGGGAGATGAACGTCATGAGGATACTTATGGCTTGAGTGTTATGACTTTTGAGTGATGCTTTTTTTTCTCTGCAAGTTAACAGAAGAGTACTTCTATTCTCCAAAAAAAAACTTCTTTCTCTATTCGACTAGTAAGTCGAATCTCCGTCATTTAACTAACATAACAAGGGTCGATAGAGATGAGGGAGTACAGAACAACGTAAAAAATTATAACTTAAAAGCGATTTTACTTCTAATTAATTTTCTCTTCCCAGTAATCGGCTTAGAAAATTGAAAGACAAAGAGATCGATCATAAAAACCGATCGCTTTTCGGGGAGACGAATCACTTAAAATTATTATCCCCTTCCCACCACTTTTTTTAACCCATCTCTTTTTGTACCCCACCTTCTTTCCTTCCACCACCTCACCCCCACATCTCATTTTAACATGGAAAAAATTCCAATTGGATTTCGCATGGAAATCCTTGGATTAGGAAGTTGATTAAATAACGAGGTTATGCTAAACGGGGAAAAAATAAATTTCCACCCACTTTTTAATTGGACATGTTTTTAATCATAAATTGTGATTTTAAATTTACATTTTTTTCTCTCGTTTTCATCAAATTAGTTGTTTACCTACGGTATTTTGACGTAAAACCAATTTTAAGGTTTTTTTTATTTCAAATATTAAAATTCTAGGATTTTCCATTAAAATGCCTCTTGTGTGTCCACGTGTTCGTAGTCCGGAAAATCAACAAGCCAACACTGTTGACACCAGTTTAAAAAAATAGAAAAACTAAAGAATAAAAATAAAATAGAAAAAACTCGTTCATCCACGTTTAAATTAACGTTTTCATAGAAATTTTAAAATTTTTTATAAATCCGGACGGGATTGCCGTTTTTAAGCGCTTTTAACGTTACCTAATGGACAATGTTAATAAACGTTTGTTTTTTTTTTTTTTGCTTAGAATTTGAGTTTAATTACTTCCAATCAACGTTTTCACAGCCAGCAGAATTAAGGCAATAAAATGGCGTTTTTGCGCTTTTCGGAATTTTTTCAAACTGCAATTTACCGTTTTTTTCACTGTTTTCAGGAAAAACAAATCCGTTTGTTCGCCAGCATTTCAGGGTTTTCGAAAGAAAAAAAAACTGAACAGGGAAAACAAGGGAAATAAAGCCCTAACCAAGCTTAGATTTACGTAAGTTAACACCCGAAAACTTCAAAGGGCCTGTTATCGACAAGTATTCTAAAAAGAACAAAAAAAAAAAAAGCTTCTGGGAGAAATGGATTATTACGTCAGAAACACGTATTTTCAAATAGAAATTGGCGAGGAGAGGAGTTACTGTTCGAATTACATACCGGGTTATTGTTTACTTTTCTGTGACCGGGCGGAATATTCATTGGCTGGAATCAATCACTATTCATGCCCTCCTGAAACTAATTTTCGATTATTCAAATCTCGGACAATTTGACATTTCAAGGTATTAGTTATTATCGATACAATACGAAATCTGAAAATGACGTTTTGACTGCTTAAACCGGAAAAAATTAAAATCAAATTACCTATAATGTCTAGGAGCTTTTGCGGACGGAAAGAAGGAAATTCTCTTCTTTGTTTTACTTTTCTTAGGTGTAAGATAAGGTGTATTTGGTGTAGATTTGGTTGAGATCCGGCCAACAGTATTGAAATAAAGTATAAAAATTTGAAAAATCGGAAAAAAAAAATATTTTTTTAAGCGATAGTGCGAAATATCCTTTTTTCCCCCAATAAATCTTAGGTTGGTATCGCTGGTTTTCTTTTAATTCGTGAATATTCCAGTGGTAAGTAGATCTTTTGAAAGGGCGAGGACTGAATTATTTATAAAGGAAGGGGGTTGGCATTAATGCAACAGGTGCCTTTAAGGATACAAAATCAGATCTAACCTTTTTTTTTCTTTTTCTAAAGGGTAAGAAAGCCTTTTTATTCGACTAACAAGGTAAAAAAACTTTTTCGTAGGTCCAACGTCCATCAAATGATCGTTGGTCGATGGTATATCAATAACTTCCTTTTAACCTAAATAAGAAGTGGACCGCAAACATAGCATTGAAAAAAGTAATTTAAGTAATTATTTTATAAAAAATTAATCAATAATAACAGTGAACAAAAATAGCTCATTTTAAGTCTTAAGTTTATGATGATTGATGATAAAATCATTTTATCTAAAAGGTCGAGTCTTGTAATGAATGGCCGAAAAACTCAATAAAGTCTCATTTTGCTTCAAAAAAACGACTTCCGATCTTTTCTGTGTCCCCCCCCCCCTTCACATTTTTATGAAGCAATTCTTGAACAAAAGGATCTTTTAATTTTTCTAGAGAAAGTCGTTGCTTTTTTGAAAATTGCAATTTGAAATGCTTTGGTTTTTGTAAATGGTTCAGACACCAATGGGTTAAAATCACAAGTGATCTTTATCGAATATGACTTTTTTCGATATTAGGATGGATAATGTAACTTCTTAAGATGTAAAGAACATTTTTTTAATCACATTCTTGAAGAAAAGGCAGCACTTTGCAAAATTGGCAACCCTGTTTTGGAAGTTAAATTGGATCTATTATTTACCTACCTGTTCGCTCGCCTCGGAGGCGGCGGAAGGGTCGTCGATATTAATATTTGACGTCGTTATTTTATTTTAAAATTTTTAAAAAATAATAATGTATTTATTTTTATATTTACGGTGGAGGCGCGGATAAAAAAAATTAGGCAACGGTTCCCGTGGCGAAAGACCGGCCTGAACTGATTCTGAAACGCCTCCCAAAGCTTTCGGTGGGCGGAAACGCCGGGGAAACTCCCTAGTTCGCGAATCCTTAAAAGGTCTCGCCACCTTCAGATTCAACAAGTTTCCCGATTGAAAAGGCCAATTAGAAAAATCGTTGGAGTTCAATCGTCCGAATTCCTTGGACCTATTAATTAGCACGTTTTAAAACAAACTAAAGAAATTACCAACTGAAAAAGCATCAAGAAAAGCGCAGATTCGGGAAGAAATATTTTCAATCTTGTTGGCAAATTTTTTTAGCGTTCATAAACGTTAATAGTAGACCCTAAATACAACATAGCATTACAAATAGTAATCACTTGATTAATATATTTCATACCAATAAATGTTGAGGGTATTTCCATGATCGACTGATCACCCCAGAAAAAGTAGTAGTTCTTCGCAACGGAGGTAATAATTTTAGAGAGTTCGATAACATAGCTCCTAACTAATCAGTAGTCACTGCTTAATAATACACCTGTAAACAAGCATTTCGCGACACCGCCAAGGGGAGCTTGAAAACGCGCTTCATCACTCCTCTTTCTCTACAGTGTACATCGGAGGGCGGGGAAGTTGATATCATAACTTTTTCTGGCTGCTGCAAAAGGGTTTTTGCGAGGCGGGGTGTTTTTTACACGGAGTGTTTTTTTTCCAATATTCTAGGGAACAGGCAATACAGGTCGACATTCTTGAACAAGAAACATGTTAGTGCAGGCGCCGAAGGAATTGCCATCTTCAATCATCGACAAAATTATAGGTTCGTCGATGCTTCAATAAACGCCCAGTTGTACAAATTGTTTTAGACTTCAATGGTACAATTTTACCATCTAATCCGATTACCTAATCCATAGCAAAGATCCATAACAAACTAGAAACCTGTTTGGGAAGTTTAAAGAAATTTATTTCATCAAGTTGGCGACATTGAAACCTTCCAAGTAGCAAGTAGGTTAGCAAAATGTAAACAGATACGAAATTTCATTGATAAGCTGTGATAATATGGATTTTCTTTCAAAGAAGTATTATAAGCTTTTAATTAACTTTAAGTAATATTGATACCTGAAAATGGCTGTATGCGTAGCAGTCATTGGAAAAGACGTAAGCATTTTTCAATATTAATAGTAACTGAAAAGTCGTATTTTTCTCACTGACATTTATCAAGATAAATCGTTGTTTTTTGCAGAAAAAATACAATAATTTACTTTTCTCTTCCATAATTGTACGCATTAAATTAACTAACCAAATCAAGTTGTTTTTGTTCTTTAAGTTTCATATTTCTTCTTCCTTTTTTAAGATTACTCTTGACAGGAAATAAACGTTTTTTTGAACTTTTTCTCTAGAACGCACCCAAATATCTGATTTGCTCGGAGGAGAACGAGCTAGACTTCCATTATAAGGTCCACATGTCATTAGATATTATTGAAGAAAAAGAAAATCTCGTCCAGACAAAAAATCCGACGATTTGTATCTTGGACCATTATATTCGACTGAAGAACACCGACTGTATCCTTTGAAAAAAAAATTAATTAGAAAACTATGCAATTATTATTAATAATAGATTTGTTCCAACCGCAGTTTGAAACTCCTGGAGCATGCTCAGGAGATTTGGACATCAAATTTAATGTCGTTGAAATCGTTTGTCCGCCCAATCTGACGTACAAATCCTTCTGCGCATGCTCCAGGAGTTTCAAACTGCGGTTGGAACAAAGCTAATATAAATCAAGTTAGTGTTCCCAAAGTAATTTTTTAATGTTTTTAAAGTAATGCTCCAGAAGTTTCAAACTGATGTTGGAACAAAGCTATTATTATTGTAGGTAAGCGTAAGCGTATGCTTGTCCTTCTCCCATCCCTTCACACTCCCTCTTCTTAATTTAAACAAAGATTTCTGCCCCATTAAATCTTTCAGAAATCTTGCCAAGTTCTGAGAATTTAGGATAAATAAGAGATGAAGTCAAAATTTTACCCTCAATTTAATGCTAGCAACTTCTAGTTTTGTGATGACTGTTATGGCAATGTTTAAAAATAAATGTAAATTTTTTCAATGATTTTGATGAGTTATTCCCTATTTGTAAAACAAAAAATTTTCCTTAAAAAAATTTTAAGATATGGCTATGTCACCAACACAAAAATAAAATTTGTGGTCATATTTAAATCAAGTTCAAACTCTCCTAGAGAAAATGAAATCAAGGCTGTAAGTATTACTTTCAAAAAAAGTTTCAAAGTAACTTTTTTTTAGATGATGAAAAATATACATTCCGCATACATCGATGTCGTCTGCAATCCATTTTATACGCCAGGTGAACCAATTAAGTCCAAGTAAGTGAAAAACTGATGGCAGAAGGTAGAAATAATAGTATCAATATTTATAAATAACTCTTACTTATTTGTTCCAGAAAGTTTGACTCTACAATACGTTCGATGTTGACAAAAATTTAAAAAGAGGGATCCGTAATAAACAACAATTGTACTACTTTGATTTATTAATAACAAAAATTTTGAGTAAAAAAAAAGTAAATAAATAACGAAAAATATAAACAGAGTCTAAATTTTTTTTGTAGTCCTTCCTTAAAAAAAAAAAATAGTCGAACTTGACAGTCACTAAACATCATAAGTTATTTTATCGACTGGTTGACAGTTAAAAGTTTTCTCAAAGTAAAGAAGACGTAAAAAAATCTGTCAGTTTTCTTCGTTTATGTTGGGTTTTTCTGTTTTTTCCTGCGTAGTATTTTTATTCTAAGTAAGTTTAGGTTTTAGTGTGTTTTTCGTGTGTAGTCAGTTGGGTCCCATGTTTTATTTTTCTGTAAACACACAAACGTGTATAAATAACTGAAATAAATTAAGTTAAATTGATTAGTAGGGCGTTGGAAGGTTGACAACGCTGGATGTTTAAGTGCTGCCAATAAACCGAAGGTTGGCAACACTTAAGTGTTAATTCTTACCTAAAAGTGGAAAAAGTTTAATTTAACTTTGTAGAAAGTGGACATTCCAAAAGATATAATAAAATTATAAACGTTTTTTAATATAAGATAAAAATGTGGTAATTAAAAAATAAATTTAGGGTCGTTCCTCAGATTTAGGTTTATCTAAAATGAAATGACAAATGCCAACTTTCTGCAAAGCTCTATTAAAATACAATTAATCTTACCTGCTTTTACTTACGGATCTAAAATCGACGGTACATTCGGAAAATAAAATTTAAAAAGAATTCCTTACCCTAAATTTCAGTTGTCGGAATCTGTGTCGAACCTCAGCCTCTTCCTTTCATTCCGTGGCGGATCCGCAATCATCACTTTCACCCTCATCCCACACACTTCTTGTAAATGTAATGTCTAAAAAATAAAAATGTCATAATTTTTTCAAAGGATTTTTTAAAATTTACTTTTATGGCTTTTTCAGCAGATTCTTTTGTAGCATAGCTGACGTAACCACAGTTTTTCCCTTGAAGAGTGTAAACTTCGACCAGGTTTCCGAAACGTCCGAAAACATCCCGTAAAGCATACATAGATGGCAACGCTGGTTGACAAACGACAAATAGACGGTGAGTCGGTTCATCCGAAGGCGGGACAAGCGGCTGTGGAGGAGGAAGCCTCACAGAGCAATAAGTCGGATCGAAATCCTCTTCTTTCTGCGATAAACCTTGCGATTTGATTATAGCTTCTGCTTTCGCTAACGCCGCCGTTAATGTAGCCAATTCGTTGTTAGAGATCGTCGTCGTCCCTGAGCCATTCATTTCGCTCTTCACGATGTCAGGCATACCTCCACTTTGAGAATGAAGTTTTATTGATATTCTATGACCCAACGGATATTCAAATCCATTTAATTTTGACATCGCATAGGCGGCAGCAGGCGGACAATTGTATTCCACCAAAAACTTCTGAAAACCATAATACTAAAAACATTTAAACAAATAAAAACATGAAAGTCAAGCTTAAAAGGGCCTTTCTAGACAAGAAAAAGTCAAAATTCAAACTACGAATCATATTCGAGGACGGAAGTAGTTATCAAAAATTAAGCAACTACATATAGGTTTTCTTGTTAACATAAAAAAAGGGTAAAAATACAAGTTTCTGGTCCAGAAAATCTTATTAAACATCACAAACAGTTTCTAAATATGTCATAGTTTTGCTCACCGATCGATTCGCTTGGGGTCGGATATCTACAAGCCCTGGAGCGATATCAAAAAGACGGTAAATCTGCTCATCTTGAAGCGAAGAATGTAAATAAGCCACAAGTCGATTATCTCCTTGATTATCGACATTGTTTCCACCCCAACGGTTGTTTGTCGGTGCCTGAGACGGACCACCATACATTCGACTAAATAAAAATAATAAATATTACTGCATTAAAACTGGAATATGATTACCCTCCATCATCATGATTGGACATTTTAGATTCTCTGGGTCGAGCGAAAACGGCTTTGTAACTCCTGTTACATCCTTCGAATGCTTTCGCTGCATGATACGCACGGTAATATCGTACATATCCAACTCCTTTACTTTCACCTGTGTCTTTTTTCTTCAATATAGAGACATACTCAATGTCTCCGAATTGACTAAAGTGCTCTTTGATTTCATCTTCAGTAGCTGTTCTCGGAACAACAATGAAAAGCCGCTGGAGTCGCTCAGGGTCGTCTTCCTTCCGCGAACCCTGTTCTCGACTGTGAGCAATCATCACTTTCAAAGGTTTTCCGGAATTCGGAAGTGTTTTAGAGTTCATTTCCTCCATCGCGAGTGCAGCCTCTGAAGATTTCGAAAACTTGACGTATACCACTCCTAAAAGAAAAATGAACCATCATACTATAATATCAGTCAGCCGTACCTTTATTCTCATTCGTCGACCGATCTTTGACAAACCAGACATCTTCGATCTTCCCAAACTTATCAAAAGCTTCATGAATATCGGCCTCACTCGTAGACTTGGAACAAAGTATAAAAAGCCGCGAATTTGGCGGATCTGTAGTAACGTCCGTCATATTTAATTTTAATTATATTGAAAAATATGTTCTTAAATATGGATGAAAACAACACAAATTTTAAAACTTAACACATTTCGCAGTTTCGCACTTATGACTAATCCAACCTATGAAGATGAAGAAAAAAAAAATGGCCAACGCCAGTGGCCAATGTTTATTTTTTTTCCTCCTTAAGCAGTACCAACATTACATGACTTTATTGTTTTATTTTTAAACGCTTTTTATTTATGAAATTACGGACTGGAGTAAACATTTCCTTCATCTCAAAAATAAAAAAATTATGGAGGAGTCCCAAAAGTTGTAAAGGGACTGCATTCTGCATCTAATTTTTTCATTTTTTTTCCCCTTGATATCTTGTAAACAACTGAAGATTTAGAAGCGTAGACACGCTATTATGTTCTTCTGGTCTTTCATCCCGTAACGATGAATGTATTAATTTTAGGTAAAATATCATCGCTTAAGATCGTTAATCGTGGAGAGGCACCTATGAATTCAACACTGGAGTTGGTTAGTGGGCGGTGCCTGGTGGAGAAGTTGTTAAACGTCGAGCGTCTTTAGGAGTGGCATTCAGCGATCAGTGTTCCGGGGTCGTTGATATCCTAACGGCCCTCACGTTTTGTTTATAAGAATTTTCCGTTTCTTAAATAGAAAAAAATGGACGGTGTAATTTCCAAAGACTGGCTCTGCAAACAGCTCCGGACGGATGCGAGCCGCCTCGTGATTCTCGACTGTCGATCTTCGAACGAATACGGCGAATCCCGGATCCGTCATTCGGTAAATTTGAGCATCCCGACAATTATGCTCCGACGTCTCGCCGCCGGTAAAATCGATTTAGCTTCAACTATTAAATCGAGGGAACTCAAAGAAAAGATCTTAAGCTCATTAAAAGACAACTTATTCGTCCTTTACGACGACAACCGCGAGAAATCCGAAGCCGTCAACATCCTCATGAAACGTCTTTCTCAAGATGGCACCAACGTTGTTTACCTACAAGGTTTTTCATAGTTATTTATTTATTCATTCTCATTTTTTTCAGCTTTATTCTTTTTTTTCTTTTCTTGTTATATATTATGAGCTGGACCCTCCCACACGCCACCCACTCCCCACTCCGTCTGTATTCAAGGATAGAGCCAATCGATTATTCGAAATCCCATTCATAAACGACTAGATGAATGGTTCTTTACTTTTCATATCTTTTTTTTTCTATGGAAAAGATGGTTAAATGTCGCATAGAGTGGCAGAATACCCTAAGATATTTGTTGTTGAAGAAAAAAGAAACTAACGATTTTATTCTTACTGCGGTTTTGACAACTCAAAATTATTGTTTTATCGAACTTTTTATTTCTTTTGTATCACCTATTCCGGCCCCAAAACTGTATAGAATTGCGGATTTTTAAATAAAAGTTCTTATTTTATTGAACAACAATGTTTTGTAAGGATTAAAAGTTAAGATGAAGGACCCAGTACCTGGGTATTCAGGGATTAAAAATTTGGAAATAAGTACTAAGGTCCTTATCTTCCTTAAAGACGTTATTTTTTCACGTCCTTTGTCTGTGGTTCTGGCTGTCCAATATTTTCTCAAAGATTTTAATAAATCTTCCTGAGTATTAGAACTAGAAATTCTTCAGAGCGATTTATGAGTTTCAAAAAAATATTGGTTGTAATGTCTGATTGAAACTTAAAAAACTGCGCTGCAGCTGTTCCGTTGGTCTAGTATTCACCAAATGCTCTGGAGCACCAAATGGAGAAATGTGAGATGTTCACCACAGTAAAGACGGGCATCCCTCCACCAAAAAATAGTTATACTTTCCCCTCCTACATTATTCCTTCTCTTTAAGGAAGTTCCCGTTCGATCCAGCTCCAGACAAGTTCTTTAGTATTCGTATATCAGTATCATAAAATGCATGTTCATAGGTTGATTCCGCATGATTTGGGTATGAAGGAGAAAGTTGACATTTCCTTATTTTTCAGATGGCTTTTCTCAATTCCGCGCTGGCTATCCAGAATGGTGCGAATCTGTTGATGATTCGTTGGCTACGACCGATCCAGATTTGCCTTTGATGGGACTCAGGTAAAAAAAAATTTTTTGTCTAAAAATAGAGTTCACGAAGAATGCTTTAGGTCGTTGAGGATCTCAAATTATGGTCCGCAGAGGTGTGGGAAAGGAAGGGAGAAGTGCAAATGCGACGTCCCATGCGATTCAGGTGCGATCCTTGAGGACGACGCCCTCGTTGAAATCCTCCCTCATCTTTTCCTTGGAAATGCGGCCAACTCAGAAGATCTCGAAATGTTGACCAAACACAACATTAAAGTATGTTTCCTTTCTCAATGTTTTAAACCTACTTTAAATTTTCATCCCCTACCTGAAAACTAACTTTGAAAACCCTAGATGTTAATTACCAAAACTTAAGTTCTGTTTTTATTTTTAGTATATTTTAAACGTGACTCAAAATCTTCCGAATGTCTTCGAGTCGTCCGGCGAAATGAAATACATGAAGATTCCAATTACGGATCACTGGAGTCAAAATTTGGCCAGTCACTTTCCGAAAGCAATTGAATTTATCGGTAAGTTAACTTTCATTACTTTGAACGATATTTTTTTGGGTGATCAGATGACCCCATTTTAGAAGAGGAATTGTGGGAAACGTCGGCCAGTGTGTTTTTGGGTGCTGACATTGAACTTTTAGGGTGGGCGTTTGGAGGGTGGAATTGATCTGGGACGTGACCTAAAGTTGAGCAACAAGTAGTAAAAGTGGTGGAAGTGGCAAAGTGGGGGTGTGGAGGTGGGTTTTCATTGAGCGAGGGGACCTTAAAGTGTGGGCGTTGGTAGGAGGGGTATTTTATTGATCCTCTCTTTTCCATTGAAAACTTCCTTTCTCTTGAATCACTCAAGGAAGTGGACTTTTTTTTCTTTCAAGTCCTTACTTCCTCTGTAAAAGGTAGATTTCTGGCAGAGGCGTTCATCAATCAGCTACATTCATTTTTACACCCTTACTTTTGAAGCAACATGCTTTGGGAGTATAGACAAGCAAGGCCATTGATAAGCCATTTTACTGCAGTTGTTCAGTGTGCAGTCATTTGCTGTTTTTAGCCATCACTTAGTAGGCCAAATACTGCCATTTCTCTTTCGGCGACTGGCAATGATTTTTTTGCTGTAAACGAAAACTTGACAGATGTTTTTTTATTTTGCAGAGGAAGCACGAAGTGAAGAAAAAGGCGTTCTCGTCCACTGTGTCGCCGGCGTTTCACGTTCTGTCACAATAACTCTGGCTTACCTCATGGGTAAAATATAAAAGAAAATTGTTAGAATTTAATACTAAAAATTTCTCCAGGGAAGCACAATCTTTCAATGAATGACGCATTCATCTGGGTCCGCGACCGGAAGCCAAACATCGCTCCAAACTTTCATTTTATGGAGCAGCTCGCACGTTTCGAACAGGAACTTCGGGTAAAATCGGGGGATACCCCTCGGCCAGATACGACTACATTTCTCTCACCGGTCAACCTAGGACAAAGTCCTGACTCCGGAATCGAGTTTGACCGCTGGACGCCCAACACGGGCGAATGACAGGAAGTCTACAAATTCTAAGAATAAATCTTAGGCCCTCCCCCTTCCTCCTCCTCCCAATAAGAAACACGCTCTCCACTTATTTTTTATTTCTACTCCTAACAAGACTTATTTCTAGTCTACTTTTTAAAAAGAGACTATTTTGGAAAGTTATTTTAGCTTTAAAACCTCATTGATCCCTCTGATCTCAGGCATAATCTGCATATGTCAGCTTCAATTTTTGTTGGGCATAATATTAAACTAAAGTTTTAAATAAGTTGAGAAATCTTGCATGGTGTGAAAAGAAAAAAAAGCCACATTTTAGTTTCTCACCTATAACTAACTTCTAAAATTATTATGCCCACTTCCCAATTCACCATAGTCCATTTTGGTGCCATATTTTTCCATTCCCATTTCCCATCCACTTCTTCCAAAGTTGCATTTTTATGTTTTTGTCTTTAAAATCATTGGTCTTTCATTTTCTTCTGTAATATATAAAAAAAATTAAATTCTTTAACCATTAGGGTGAAAATATAATAAGTATTTAAAAATTAATAAATAGTTATATGTAGATTAGTTAATAATAATTGTTATTAAAAAAAGACACGTGAAAAATTGAGATTTGTTTCTAAAATTTTAAAAATGAGGGGAAAAACTAAAAAAAAAACTGACTAGATAAAATAATTGTAGTGATAATGATTATTTTTGATGGGCATCTATGTGAAGTGTTGCCTCAACCTAAAAAAGTAAACTTTTTTTTCTCGAGTCTATTGATAAAAGCACCGAAAGAAAAAAAAAAATTGTGCCAATTTGTGCAATAATTAACTTTGTTTTGTTAACTTTCAATTTTTGTGTCTCCTTGAGTGCCAAAAAGTTGTTGAAATGTAGATTTTAAATGTTCTAACCTGTGAGATGGCCTTTTCCCCCCATTATAGGCATGATCTTAATCACAATGATATAAATTGTAATCACATATTTCAATTTAAAAGTAATGTTTTTGGTGGTTTCAGTTGTAATTGAAAGAATTTGTGAACAAATCTTTTTTTGGTTACAAGCACTCAAAGGCCGAATCTCTATAATCCACCGCTATCTCTGAGATCTTGTATTGTAGGTACATGGGAGATGCAATATGTATGTACCTACTAAAAAAAATACATGGATTACCAAATGCAAATAAGTTATGTTGTTGTGCATGTTATGGCTTATCTTGAATGATTGCTATTCATAAGGTTTGTGATTACAATTATTATTATTATGATTTATGAAAATGCAAAACTGTTTTAATTTCCGTTCCTAAGGAAATCAAAAAATACCTTGTAAAGACAAAAATAGATTTTAACTTTAAAAGTAGTTAAAAAATAAAATGTATCTATTAATATTTCTATTGTTTTATCCCTAAAGTTTTAATATTAAGAAAATGGGCCTAGGGTTTTTAAAAAGGATGTTAATTTTTCATGGAACCATAAATAGCCCTGGGAGGAAGTTGTTCCTCTTAACTCTAAAAAAAGTTTTTCTTTAATCACACCGGCTGTTACCTTCAAAACTTAGCCTTCTGAGTTAGTAATGCTAAAAAAAAGCTTCCAGTTTACTCCGATCTATAAAATTTTGAGTGGACAAAAGTACCTCGTAATTCAGTTTTAATGAATGTAAGTTGTGGTTAGAATCTCCCTGATCCCTTGAATATTGCATTCTATTATCCCTATTTTGTTAAACATAGAAAAGTGAAATCAAGCTAAGAATCTAACTCCCCCCTAGGACTAGGTTTGTAGATGAAATTTAATTTTAAGTAAAAAAAACTCTGCACGGCCAGGGGATCGAACTCCAGACTCCTAAGAGATTTTTTATCGTGTCAACACTGTTCGAAACCTTATAGTTTTTAACAGTTTATCACCATAACCTTCCTCTTATCACTTAAAATGTATACTCGTTGAAATTTCAAAAATTTACAATGTCAAAATTAAAACTAGGTCTGAATTCGTCAAAACATATAATGAAAGAGGCTATAAGATGCGTTTTGATCGATTTAAGCGGAACCATTCACGTTGATGACGAACTCACCAAAGATGCGATCACTGCTCTAAAATTGTAAACGACATATTTACTCATTTAGATCCTAAAAAACATTATTTCTTATGTTTTTAGGCTTCGTGAGAGCGATTGATGATAAAGTTTGTCACAAATACGACAAAGGAGTCCAAGAAATTACTCAGGGATCGACTTAACCGTCTAGGCTTTAAAATTCACGACTATGAAATCTATTCCTCCCTTAGCTCGGCTGTGAATCTACTAAAAAAGGAGGCCCTTAAACCGTTGTTACTCGTTGACAATCAAGCATGGAAGATTTCCGAGGTAAAATGGTTTGCTAAGTTGAAATCCTTGTTTCCCAGTATCATAGTCACTTGGTATTAGAGAGTAAGCAAGAAAAAAAAAAAATTGAGCACAGGGATTGGCTGTGCATAGATTCCTTAATATACTCAAAATAGCGGATTTATTGGGAATCATAATAGCAGAATTAAGATTAAGGATTAGACTAGAGAATTCAGTAATGCTACTACTAGTTATCAGTGTATAAGGGAGGGTCAAACAAGTGAAATACTAAAAAAATAAGGAGTATTCAAATAGATTAGAGGCTACAGTGTGGTTTTATGGTCGTTTTAATGTATGAAATTAAAATGATTTTTTGTCAATAGACGTGAGCGAGTTTGAAGGCGAGCCAAACGCAGTCGTGATTGGTTTGGCACCTGATAAATTCAACCGTCACTCCCTCAATTTGGCTTTCAGGTTTTGTATTATTCAACGTACCTCCCAGAAATGTTCATCTTTTAAAAATTTCAGGTTGATACTTGACGGAGCTAAATTTATTGCAATACATGAAGGGAGGTTTTACAGGTCAACTGGACTTTCGTTAGGTCCAGGGCCTTTCGTAAAATGTTAGAATATGCGACGGGAAAGAACGCGCTAGTTGTAGGAAAACCGACAGCGGAATTCTTCAAACATGTTATCTGACATACCTCCTAGTTGTGCTGTCATGATCGGTGATGTATGTTTTTTCTACCCAAGGTCTATTTGACCATGGAAAAATTTACAGGACGTCCGAGATGACATAAAAGGTGCCAAGATGTTGGCATAAAAGGGATTTTGGTCAAAACTGGAAAATATAGACCCGATGACGAAAACATTGATCCGAAGCCTTTTTGTGTCGCCGACAACTTCTCAGCTGCTGTCACAAAAATTTTAACCGACTTTAAATAAGATTTTCAGATAAATAAACTATTTTTTTACAACCTTCTTATTTTATTGACCATTTTGACTTCCTCTAAAGTTATTGTGATACCTCACAAGATAGTTTTTCAGTCTTCAGACTCTAGCGTAAAAAATTTCTTAGAATTTTGTTTTTGTGTTAATTATTACAAGGAGGACTAATAAAAATGTGAAACCATCAAGGACAATTAAAAAGCAATGCACGGCGTCAGATTGTAATTAAAACGGATGATTAATAGCTCGTAAAAAAGAGGGGAAAAGATT
>JACGAQ010001392.1:0-61366 GCA_014119065.1 Orius insidiosus | reverse complement strand
CTAGCTTAGGATAGAAAAACCTTCAACGATTCTGCTGCTTTAACCATATAAGGTGCAGCGTCGGTAACAAAAATTAACACATTGTCGTGGAGAACCTTTTCAGGCCAAGAAGGACATGGCGTCGTTGAAGAGGCGAACAATAGTTTGATGATTCGTTCTTTGAAGCTCCTGTAAGGTTAATACTCGGAGCTGTTTGAAACGGTTCCATCATGAATTAACGGCTCCGATCGGAGCGGTTAGAGAAACGGTTGGGATATTCTGTGGAGGGAATCAAAACTTTTTTTTTTTTTTTTAAACCAAGGGTTTTCAAGCCTTATTTATTTTATTTATTTATTTTTTATTTATATACATTGTTATGGACCAGTCTCTGGCATACAACAAGTCAATGAAAAATACACAAAATTAATTATAATATAAGAAATACACAATTGACTTTTTATTGATCAAAACAATAATCGAGAAATTCTTCGCTTGAATAAAATGGATTTAGGAGTAGAAATTTCTTTACAGCATTACAGAACTCCAGCATTTTTAAACTTTTGAGTGAAATGGGCAAGTGATTATAAATTTAAGAGCCCAATAGTTGTTGCCATTCTGGGACTTTTTTAGCCTAACAAAGTCATGTTGAAAATTATTTTTCTGTCTAGTATTGTAGAATGAAAATCACAACCAGTTTAAAATTTTTTTTGTTCCTGTGAACATAAGTGAGGCATTCTTTGATATACATACAGGGCACAGTTAATACATTATAATCAACAAAGCCTGTCTACAATCCTCCTGAAACCCTAACCCACCGACAACCCGTAAAGCTCTTCTTTGAGCTCCGAAGGCCAAGCTCGCAGAAGAGCTATGGCCCCAAATAAAAATACCGTACGACAGCCTTGATTGAATGAGTGCATGGAAGACCTCGATACAAGAGCGCTTTGAAACTTCGCCCCTTAACCGCCTTAACAGATAAGTGAACCTTGCCAGACTACGACACAATTCATTTACATGACAATCCCAATTTAAATGATCATCAATTGCAATCCCTAACATTTTAACACATTCAGTGAAATCCGGTATTAACTTTTTGAAGGGTATGGACAATTTCCTGAGTCTTCCCTTTATTTAACGACAGCTTATTTGCAGCAAAATATTCAGATAGGGTGTTGGCAAAATTTCTAGATGTATTCAAAACACTTTGAAGGTTATCATCCACAACGTACATGTAGTGTCATCAGCGAAGATAAATAGTTCTATTCCTGGAAAAAAGTATTTCATATCATTTGTGTAAATTATAATAATAGGGGCCCGAGGACAGAGCCTTGAGGGACACCTACCGTTATGCTACAAGAGTCAGATCGACGACCAAGATTCTCCACAAGTTGCATTCGATTGTCTAAATATGAGGCCAACAGAGCCAAAGCTGACAGACTAAAATTATATTTGGCGAGTTTTTTGAGGAGCAAATCATGCTGGACGCAATCAAACGCTTTTGACAAGTCAAAAAGAGAGGAAACCGCAACATCTCCATTTTCAAAGGCCGCAATGATGTTTTTACATAACTGCAGACAGCATTTGTAGTGTTTCTATCTTGTCGAAAACCAAATTGTCTATTAAAGAAAATCTCATTACTCTCAAAGAAATTGGATACCTGTGATTTTATAATTTTTTCTAATACTTTTGATAATATGGGAAGGAGAGAAATTGGTCTATAATTTGCTGGATCACCAGTGTCTCCTTTTTTGTGTAGAGGCACCACAGAGGCAAACTTGAGACAATCTGGAAAAACAGACGCCTCAACGCTAAGGTTTATTAAAAAGGAAAGAGGAGAGACAATCAGATCAGCGATACTTTTTATAGCTTTAGTGTTCAAACCATAAACATCTGAGCTATCAGTATTCTTTAACGAAAGGAGTACTTTAAGAACCTCCATATCACTGACAGGAGAGAAGCAAAAAACAATGGACTCGTCAATTTTTGAGTCAAAATCCAGTGGATCAAAGGAAGAAGTTCTCAGCTTTTCTAAAATTTGATAAGGCACTGCTGCAAAAAAATCATTGAATAAATCAACATCAACATGGATTGGTGGAACGACTCCTTTAACGGATCTATTAACAATCCTCCAGAGATCTTTACCAGGATTATTTGAAGAAGAAATAATTTGATCATTATACTTGATTTTCTCACGCCTTATAGCTCTCTATAATTTTTTCTGGCTGTATCCCGTATTGAACGAGACTCAGGACTGGCGTTACAGCTGTTGCAGAGAGAATTGAGATCTTCAAGCCTCCGCTTAGCAGCCCTTAGTTCATCAGTGAACCAGGGCTTGTGCTTGGGTCTGTCATGTACAATTTTTTTCCTCCGAGTGGGCGCAACTGTATTTAAGCTGAAAACAATATGATTAATAAATTTTTCCCATTTCGCATTAACAGTAAGATTTGAGGAGACAATGAAACTGTAATCAATTAATCCATGGTCTCTCGGAACCGAGCCAGAGTATGTTCCGTAATCGATCTAGAATTTTTATAACAGGGAGAGTTGACTTTCTTAATAAGATTAAAGGAGCAGAGAAGGGCCTTATGATCAGACAAACCAGGATCCTCACAACTTACAGAGAAGTTGGAGGTATCCCAGTTTGCAAATATATTATCAATGCAGTTTTTACCTCTCGTGCTATCAAAACTAAGCGGATGAAAGCCAAAGCTTCTTAGTAGATGAAGGAGAGCAACATTCTTGGTATCCCTTCCATTAAAGAAATGAACATTGAAATCTCCAGTGACAATAATCTTGCATTTACGCCGTAGAATTTGAAGAGCATGATTTAAGCAATCAAGAAAAGTCTTGAATTTTTCAACTTTATCACAGGGAGGGCGATAAACACCTATCACATAAATATCACAGTTAATTGAGTAACAGAGTCTAACAGCTGACATTTCACATACATCTGCAATAGAACATGCAACAATCTGTGGCACATCATGGCAAGTGAGTAGATCCCTGCAAAGAATCAAAGAACCACCGTACTTACTGGATCTGCAAAAAGATGAGACAAGTTTGTAACCATCAATCAAGACACAAGAAATTTGAGAGTCAGTGAGCCAGTGTTCCAGGAGGACAACCAAACCAAAAGCTTTTTTATGAGAGAGATATAGGTCTCTAGAATATCACATGTTGTAAGGAACGAATATTATAGACTATTAACGCAAAATCACAACCTGAGTCATCATATTTTATATTATCACGGACAATTTTATCACTTAGATTATCACAGACGATCTTATCACAGTTACCTAAAGATGTTTCAAAGCCCGAAGAGGTCCTTGAGCCACCTTGATCCACGCACTGCGATGTGGGGGGTCCTACTTCAATTTGGTTCCGGTCATTAGAAACAATATCACAGTAAGAAAAAAAATTTGTTACCCGGCTGGTTTGCTTTCCCTGCGTGGCAGTAAAAAACGCCTAAAGCTAACGTTGGGAGGCCAGAAAGAGGGCTCCATCATCAGATCTCTTTTGTCAAAACTAACTTCAACTTTAAAGCTGGCGTTAGTTCCGCGGGAGTCCAATTTAGTCACAGTTACGTCCTGGGTGTTGAGCTTTTCAGAGATATACTGTTTCACATTTTCTGTAGTGGTACTCGCAGCTAGCTTTCCAACGTGAATCAATGCTCGCTTTACCCCTGCTAGAACGTTAGAGACGTCACCTGTTCCAAGATGTGGTTGACGGTTTCTTTTTGACACAAAAGAGGGTTTGAGCAGCGGTTTAACAATAATATTAGGTTGAGCCGTTTCACTAGGCTTCTTTGGAGCATTCCGCGTTACGTTCGCAAAAGTATTTCGACCATTTTTAGAAGAGAAGTCCGAAAAATGGGAATCCGACGGAGTAAATATTGTGTTTACATCACGGTTTTCCTCAGAAGGCTTGGAAACTGTAATTTGTCCAGTCTGGCCACCCTGATTTGAAACTAAATCGTATTTACCGTCTGATTCGAAGTAAACACTGAGTCCGAGTTGGAGTTGTTATCATTGGAGGTTAGCAACATGTGCCTTTTATCAGTTGAACACTTCAAAACATTTTTTTCGAGTTGATGTACCTTTTCTTCTAAATAAAGTACTTTTCGCTTTAACTTGCTGTTTTCATCGAGCAATTCCTTAGGATGTCCCAGCTCAAAGACACTGAGAACAGTCGCAGACAAGGCGAGAAGTAAACGTTGGGTTTCATTCTGCCTATCAATCAAAAAGCGGCACAAATCATCACCTTCTAGTTCCTGATGAGAAGAATCCGAATTTCCTGTAGCATTAGACATAGCTGCATTTAGTAGAGCCTTCAAGTCCACTCCATTTGATTCGACCGTCATGGCGAGCTCAGCCGAGGGGTCCGGCTCTGGTGAGCAACAAATCACTTTTCCATCAATTATTGACAAATCTTTTAGTCCCGCACAACTTATGTGATATCTCACGCCACAAACTGAGCACGAAACATAACTTTTGACGGCATTTTTCTTACATTTAGCACAATTTATCGGAGTTTCCAAGAGCGACGATTTAGGAGGTGGGGAGCGATCCACCGCCATCTTGGAAAAAAAAAAAAAAAAATCATTTCATATATTTCCTACAAGAAACACGTTTTCTTAATTTTTAAATACGCTAATTTTCAAGTTACATTTTCAATAAAACTGTTAATTTACAAACCACGAATGTTTTCAAGCCTGTTTTCGTTTAATTTTCATACAAAACACCAGGTTTTTCTTAATTTTTCAAATACGCTGTTTCAGGGTAAATTTTTCATAAAATTCTTCTGTCTATAATAAAAAATGTCGTTTAATTGTTTGTAGGCTGAGGATGAAATCGCAGAAAGGATTTCGAAACCGGTCCCGTCAATAAAATATGAGAATTTATTTAAGTTTATTTAAGAACTCAAAAAGCAAACGTGCAAGACTTTTGCTTCTTGGAATTTATAATTCTAAAAACTCCCCTCTCAACCCAACACGAAAACAAGCCTTTAGATTGATAACACAGAGGAACCAATACACAGAGTAACAACGGCCCGTAAAAATCCCGCAGACAAGTCGATGGGCGAGGTGGGGAAGGGACCTGGTACCATCTGAGTCCTAGAGAATGCGCCTCGGTGAAGAGTTTTAAGTTTTTCCTCCGTTTCGGATCTTGACCCTTCCTCGATGTGTTCGAACTTCGAGGTCGTTCTCCCCTCCACCAACTTCCCCTCAACCAAACCCTCGAATTAATTCGTTTTTTCTGTGGTCTTTTCAGTTGTCCGTAGTTTCAACTCTCAGAACAGCTTTAATTATTATATCACTTTTATTTTATTAATTCTTTAAATATTTTATTAGGTACCTATATTGTTATTTTTTTAAACATAAGCAGAGGTGTAAATTTTCAAATTAGGTATTATGTACTTACTTTAAATTATTACCAAAAAATAATTGATTAGAATGCAAGTAGTAATATATATACGTGTATACAAGTAATAATATTTTTGTGACTGGCATACATAACATTAACTCTTAATGACTTGTACAATATCATTTTACCAAGGGATAAGGCGGAACGGAATAAAGGTCGGATTAAGCGGACATACATAAAGAACACGTGTTTTTTTTCTTCTTTATTATCTACCTACCCAGTTAAAACTGTTAAAAGCAGGTATACATTTTATTACACATTACAGTTATACATTATTAGGTATATAATATGTAGGTAACTCTTGACAGGAAAAATGAAAAATTTGATAAGGATGAAAGTTTTTCCTTGACTGACTCCTCGGGTTGGATAACCTGGAGAGTCGGTCTAGCGGAAGACGGATTACTGAGGTTCTACTGTACTAGAAATTTTCCTTCACAATTAATCCCGACTTAAGACGGGCTGCAAAAACATAATATTCTTCTTTCAATGCACATATCAATGTACATAGATTGAATAGACAAAACAATGTTTTCACAGGTTTGTTTAAAAATTTTTGGTACTTTCATCATTAGCATACTAATTTATTAACTTTCAGGTAGATTTTTTTCTCTTTAAAATATATCTACTTATTTTGATATTACGACGTTTGATATTTACGACGGATAATATGTATTTCTTTTGTAATTACTTTTCGTATTTCATTTTTAACTTCCTTAAATTTAATTCTTAACTAAGTTCAATAGATTTTTTTTTTCATTTCAATTCCATCAATATAAGTAGTTCATTATATTCACAGGTTCAGTTTATTGAATTTTCGAAATCGTTACTGTGAAGGAAATTTTTGAAAGAATACATAAATCATGACAACAATGTTTTTTAAATAAAGATTTCGAACATTCTTCATGCAATGACGGCAGTAATAAAACCTCCACTGGAATTACTCATTAGTTCAAAATACCTTCGGTTTAAGCTCACTGAAGACACCAAGATAAACTTCAACTAATCATTTTATACATAACCGTGAATTAATTTATCAAATTGTTTTTTAAACGGAAGGTTTTAAGTACTATAAGTGATAATTTGGCAAAATGTAATTCAACTAAAAACACTATAAATTATTACGTTTATATTTTCAGGTACCTATACACATTTTTGTTTTCGTCCATCCGAATGAAATTTAACCCAATTTGATTGGAACCACTTTGAACGTATAAATTTAATGACGTGGTGTATTGCGTTATTACATTTTGCCTTCTCATTTGTAATTAAACTGCTTTTTCTCGTCAACTGAACCTTATAAGAATATATTAGTTTTATTACTTTATTTATTTGTTTATTATTTTTTTTTTTTTTTTTTTTTTTTTTTTTTTTTTTTTTTTTTTTTTTTTTTTTTTTTTTTTTAAGTGAGGAATATAGCGTTGCAATCCATTTATAGTTTTGCATTAATTTTGAGTTGGTGCGAAAATAATGTTTGTTGCTTCTGGGAACAAAGCATTAGTTGTGCATTTGGCAAAAGAGTATGAATTTTCATGGAAGCTATTCAAATAAAATATTATATTGGTTGAAGTTAAATTGTAGCTAGCTTTTACTGCATACCAAAAACCTGCTTTATTTTGCACCAACATAATATTACTGGCAGTGTGGCCAACAGTATATATAAATTTTTTGTATTTTATTTTATTTATAATTTTTATTTGGCAACAAATTTACTTGTAAATTGATTATTGTCTTTTCGTTCAAACATTTTTGAATTTGTCAATTTTTGCATTCCCACTCTTCGTGACTTTTCTATTTTTGAGGAACATTCTACATTCTTTGTAAACTTTAACTTTAATCATGAATTTTATTATATATTTCAAGTGGTCTTGACATGAATAATTTTTGGACCACTCTACACAATCTAAAACTGTGGAATTAATTTCATTAAAAATTATTTCTGCCACCCCCTTTTTATGAAATACACTGCTAAAGATAGATGTAAAACATCTTAAACTGAGTTCTATGATGTGTACCAAATCTTTAGAGGGATGTTTCAAGTAGCTTATTTCTTTTGATTGTGAATAGTCTCTATTCAATATCAACAAATGGTTTTTATCATTTAAGAATTCAGCAGTGGTCAACATATTTCACAATGATCGCAATGAAACACCTCACTGACTTTGTTAGCGAGATAGCCACTAAAGTAAGTTATTGAGCAACGTTACAAAGTGTGTTTCACACTTACATCGAGTTCATCATGCTCAAGAGGAATGTCTGCAATGGGGCCATCTGTATAAACCAACTCTTCGTTATAACATCGGTCTGTATGAGTTAAAAACTCATCATGAACCAAGGAAGTACTTTGATTACGATTTTTAAATAAATCAAGGACCAAAGGAAAGTCAGTGTTCTCCTCGCAGTTTGATTTCTTTGAAGGTAGCAACAGGTTTTTTTCCAGACATGACCTCAAACTACTCCTATAAGTGTTTTAACTGATGGGTTGGTATTGTTTCCCCCTTTTGCCGGAGAACAGAAAATAGATTTTCCAGAGCATCCTGGTTAAGGCTATGTCCACATCTGCAAATATTTGCGTCGCACACGTTCGCCGCAAGTATTTGCGACGCAAATCAAAAAATGTTACCACGTAAAATTTACGTTGTGTGTCATGCGTTCCCGCTCCAGCTGTGCGAGGCGAGGAAATAAAAAGGAGGGATGGCAGGTGGTTAACTTTTTGTCCGCGCGCGCCCTTTTAAAGGGTTGTTGTTTTTTCTTTTGATAGCTGATAAAGTGATAAGTGTGATAATAACAGTTAAGTTAAGTCGACTGCGAAGTGTGAAGTTAAGTCATGGATTTAAATAAGGACCTGCTGTTAGTTTTAATTGATAAGTACAGGGAGAAAACCATTCTTTGGGATGCTAAAGATCCTTTTTACTATCATAAATTAAAAAAAACGACGCGTGGGAAGAGATTGCGAACTCCCTTGCAATCTCTGCGGACGACGCCAGAAAGAAATATCCAGCCTCCTTGGTTCCTTCCGAAGGGAAAAATCTAAAGGAAAAAAGTCAATGGGAACAGGAAAAGGTAAGATAATCATTTAAGTACATGAGTAGGTACTTCAACTCTGATAGTGTAAATAATTTATTTCATATTATCAGGAGCGGATGAAGTCTACAAGTCGGATTGGTTCGCGTTTAAAGCTTTTCAGTTTCTCTTGGACAAAGATGAACCCCGACAGACAATAAGCTCAGAACAAAGAGAGGTGAGTTATCAAAAACAATCAAAATCTTTTTATTTATATGATAGTACAGACAATTTATTTTGAAGTTGCAAATACATTAAGCATATTCAGATTGCCATGATAAAGATCCCCTTGGGGAGGTGAAGTAATTAGAAAATTCGTCCCTAATATCCTTAGCTTGCGCTGATGCTCTTCGCGGAACATTTTGCACTTGCTGCCAGGTATTTGGGCCAGCATTAATTCTCCAACTGCCTTCAACTATTCTGCCTCTACCTCAGAATCCAAAGTCCGTGGACCAATATACGCAGTTGCAGAGTCGTACTTTTTTTATGAAGTTGTGCAAATTTGCAACGGTCATTGCGATCACACTTGCCTTTTCGGGCTCCAAGAGAATAGGTTTTCTTAAGACTCTGAAGACCGACGAAAGAATTCCGAAAGCATTTTCTACGACTCGTCGGGCTCTGCTTAATCTGTAGTTAAAATTCTTTCTCTCGATCCCTGAGGATGCATTCCTGAGTACGGCTTCATTATCGTTTCGGTCAATGGGAAGGCCTCATCTCCTAAAAAACGAAAGGGACCTCTTTCTCTGTTCCTGGAAGGGATTTTGGAGGTGGTAATCCTAAAGTGCTATCCCTTATTTTGCTGTAAAGCTCGGTGTTTCGGAACACTCCACCATCTGAAATACGCCCTTGACACCCGATGTTCACATATAAAAATCGTAATTGGCATCGACGAGCGCAAATAAACAATGCTGAAGTAACCTTTGTAGTTATAAAACTCGCTACCACTATTAAAGGGTGCCTGAAGAGCTATATGTTTGCCATCTATGGAGCCAAGACAATTCGGAAATTGCCATTTGTTTTCAAAGTCTTCCGCAACTCTCATCCAATCTTCTGCTGTTACAGGCATCTAAAATAGAAGAAGAAAAAAATAAAATTACTTAAAACAAAAGAAAATAATTAAGAAAATAATTTTTTTTTGTTACAGGTATCTGTCACTGAAAGTGAAAATGAGGATGAAGGTTGTCCTTTAAGCCTTCCGACTGAGGAACGTTTGCTACCTACGGCGCCAAAGAAAAAAGCAAGAAAGGCACAAAACGATAAGATTCCGAGACAGGAAGATCCGCGAGTTGAATTGGCTTACCATGTCTTACAGCAATCCATGGAACCTGAAGATGAAACCACGAAGTATGCTAAATATCTTTCAGCGAAGTTAAATCAATTCGATTCAGTGACCAAATGCATCTTGATACACCAAATCAACAATTTGATATTTGAGGCTGAGATGAAGAAACTTTCGAAATCCGAAACTTCTGTACATTCGCCATCCGAATTCCGCCCTTCATTTCGTCCATACCCAGAAATCCCCCCTCCTTATTCGTTAACTCAATCTGTTAATGAGGCTTGTTTCCAACCCCTTTCAAACGCCGAGCACGTAAATAATGATAACGATTATAATATTACAACTTTATAACATGATAGTATGTACCTTTTGATGGTAGTATGAGACTTTGTAAAAATAATAAAGATTAATAATAATTAAAAAATAATTTTCCTACCTTGATTGAATCCTTAAGTGCTTCATTTAGCGCTTTGCAGACGTCGGGTACAATGAGGGAAACACTTTGTTTCGATATCTTAAACAGATATTGAAGGCTGGTGTAGGAATCTCCACTCGCCAAGAATCGTAAGTCAAGGCCAATCTATCCTGAATTGAAATAGATTCTCTGAATTTTGTGTCATTTTTTTTAATTTTTGGGCCGATCATTTTTAAAAGAATTTCGAAATCTTCCACAGAAACTCTCAGAAAGTTTTTAAAATGTCCATCGTTGGAATCGATGGTCAAGATGGACAATAACCGCGTTCCCCCTTCGCTTTTCCTTTTTGTATATAAATTAGTCGACCAACACCGACGTTTTTTCTTCTTTTTTAAGACTTCGTTCAAAACGATAAACGCCGCGGCCGCTTTTCTCTTGTCCATTTTCACAGAAACAGAAACAGAAACAGAAACAACAAAAGTGAAGTAGAAACTGAAAGGTTATATTGAGAAAAACATTGGGTCCATGCGTGAGCGTGCGTCGAAATTCCGAAAAGCGTCCACATTTGAAAATTTGTGCGGCGCAAATCCTTTGACGTTCGTCAGAAAACCGACAAGGTCCCGGATAGCGTGCGTCGTACGTGACGAAAATTCTTGCGTTGTGCGTTGTGCGTAGACACGTCCACACCTACAAAGATTTACGCTGCGCGCCCTGTGCGACGCAAATATTTGCAGATGGACTAGCTTAAGCCTTGAGGTCAAAAGATATTTTATAGGAGTAGAATTGTTCCCATCATTTCCAGTGTTTTGCAACGTTAGCTCTTTGAATAGAAGTAAAAGGGCATTAATGGTAACTAAAAATCCATCAAAACAAGGAGGTCTTTCGACAATTCTAGTACTACCTTTATCAAGATTATTGCTCTTAATTCCAACTTTTTTAGCACCATAAAAATCTCTAAGCCCTTTTTGAGGTTGCTTTCAATCTGAGGACAGTCACTTGACAATGCACATCTATTTGGGTTCCTATCATACGATTGTCGACTATTCAAACTATCAAATAAATCGTTCATGTCCGATATAAATTGACTTGTATCAATTGCACCTTGTTCATCTTCTAATTCTCCCGTTTCGGCGCAGGTTCTCACCGCAGCTGCAACGCTTCGGCTAAATATTTGTACTGCATAAGAAACACGCATTCTCTGCGTAACTGTCGGGTTAATATGACATCTGATAACTTCAAAAGGGACCTCGACACATTTTTTTTGTCTATTTTGTACGTTTTTCGAACATGTTGAAAACTTAGTGTCTTACCAGGTAATTCAAATTTACCATTCAACCAATTGTTCCTCAAGCTTTTCATTAAATGGCAAATGTCATAAACGTATAAATTTTGCGATCGTTAAATTCAAAATAGGGTTTCTCTACTGTAGAATTTAAACGACGAAAAACTCCCCTGTTATTCGGCCCTTGGTCACATACTATTGCTCGAGGTGAGAGATTTGCTTTCATTAATTTCGCTATGAATTCAACGAGAAGGAGTTTAAGATCTTCTTGAGACATGCCTGATTCAGTTATGAAATAAACTAATGGTAGTTTCCAAGAGGTAATTAATCCTCTTACCATGAAAACCATAGCATATCTACCGATGCTAGCAGAACGACCTAAACTACCTTTATCTTCAAAACCTTCTACAAAATCTTGACTTTCGGAGAAATCGAGACATGCTTTAATCGACATTTCATCAAAACAAATTACACACTCCCTGTCAATTAAAGACATACTTTTAGCCCTGAGGGATATAGCATCAAATATATCATTGTTAAAACCTGGAAGAAATTTACTGGCAGAAAGCCAATTCGCAATAGTCGAAGGTGCGGGCAAATTAATGTTTATGTTTCTCATATATTTATACAGAGATGGACCTTTAAAGTACATGGAGAGA
This sequence comes from Orius insidiosus, assembly GCA_014119065.1. Classification (NCBI taxonomy): domain Eukaryota; kingdom Metazoa; phylum Arthropoda; class Insecta; order Hemiptera; family Anthocoridae; genus Orius; species Orius insidiosus. The sequence continues at coordinate 49,269 of JACGAQ010001392.1, read as the reverse complement.
GCCAATGCTTTCTCTGCCTTACTCCAAGGGGATCGGGCTTTATGACTTTGCATCGCAACCAAAGTCTTCGATGCTTTTGAAGCAGGAGTAGAGGATTCCTTTTTCTTTATATTTAATAATCTGGAGCCATTTAATTTTTTTTTTTTCAATTTACATAAATTAGATGAAAGATTACGTATTAATTTTCTACTAATTTAATCATCCTATTTTTGAGTTTTAAGCAATTGCCACAATCTGTGGGATCAAAAATCCTCCTGCGAGCTGTCCTTGAGGACGCAGAAACTGCACGGATTGGAGTCAAATTTATTTGAGAGGATGCGGACACTACTCGATTTTGATCATTAGACGTGGTTATTTTCCAGGGAGAACCATACATGATAGCGACCTCAACGTGTTCTTCTACTATTGGACTCAAAATTTCAACCTGAGAATTATGATCAACTTCCATTGTGAATAAAGGGCTTTGTAAAGGCGAAGCAAGAGAGGAGCCAGGGTACCCTTTTTTAGGGGTACGAACTTTAAGAACGGAAGGAGATGTATTAACTCCTGAACCATTATAATCATGACAATCAATAGATACTTGGGAAACTTTATTCAAGTAGTGAAGTGGAACAGCAGTTTGCAATTTTCTTCCAGGGGCGAAAATCGCTTTTCCATCAAAATGAGACTCACATAAATACTTCTTTTCAAGTGAAGTAGGAGACAGAGCAAAGAGGTTAGGATTTCCCACATTTTCAAGCCATAATTTCTGCAAGTTTTCCTTTTTTGGGAACTTGAACATGGACAATCCTTTGGTAGTACCACTGGATTTTCCACACTCGAAATAAACGCACTTGTTTCCAGGCATTATGCAAAAAAAAGAAAATTAAAAAATAATAATATACATAAATATATGTATAATATTGACTAAAATATAACGCTTATATTAAAAACTTATATTAAAATCTTACGCGATATCCTGAAGTCGGAATTCGGAAACGCAATTTATTTAATTGGTTTTATGGTTATACAATGTTATCAGCGTTATCAATACAATCATAAGGTTATTTGAGCCTAACCTCTGTGCACCCTTCGAATGCGGTAAGTAAATTGCGTTACTCACATTGTTGTTTAATATTTTAAATTAATAAATTTTTACTAAGATAAATTATTGGTATATTATTAAATAACACAGCAAGTTACTCTTGAAAAGAATGCCAAGTTCTTTCGGAAAACGAAAAAAAAAAAAAGTGTCCTCGTTGGGTGAAAATAATCAACTAGCAAACGCTCATTAATCAGGTTCAAATCCTGATTGAAGGGGTTTTGTAGGTCAAAAGAGGCTGGGAAACCTCAAAAACTTAGTTTTTCTTTTTTTAATTTTGGGAGATGGAGAGGGGCAATCTCTGCTACCTAATTATAAAATATTATTGGTGGTGCGTAATCATTTCGTTTATTTTAATAATGGTTTTATTTTTCAGAATATGCAGCAGCAGCAGCAACAACCAACAACACAACCTCCACCTCCACCTCCACATCCTCATCCTCCCGCCCCTCAAAATCCCAACATATTTACCCAGAGTACAACCCCCAACCTTACCCGTACCAATATCCCCAGGTCAACCAAATGACTTCCCAAAATGTAAGTAAATCTTGTTAAATTCTTGAAAGGAATAGTTAGACAAGATCAGTGAATGAAGTTACAGTCATTCAACGAATACCACCCTGATCTCCAGTTTACAAAGGAAGTCGAAGCTAACCGTAGCTTGTCATTTCTGGAGCTGAAAATTATTAGGAATCAGTCTGGAAAACTAGAATTTGATTGGCATCAAAAACCAACTGCCACCGGGAGATTACTCCACTTCCTGTCTGAACATCCTACAACTCAGAAAATAAATACGGCTTCTAACTTGGTCAATAGAATCCTTCGGCTCTTGATAAGAAATTTCACCAGAAAAACACGTTGTAGCCAGGAATATCTTAACCTTGAATGAATATCCCGATACAGTTATCACTCGACTGATTAAAAGTGAAAAGGATAAATTAGATTCGGTACCAGGGTAGAGAGTACCAACCGAATGGAAATGCCTGCTTTCTTTCCTTTCTCATATGTTCCTCATTAACACCGCAACTATCAAAGATCTTCGGAAACATTGAGAGTGTTAGAATTAAATTGGGAATGAAAACCCTAATACCCTGGGTACCATGTTTTTCACAAGGCTAAAGACCCAACACCCTTAAGAGATAGGTCAAATGTGGTCTACCGCATAGATTGTGAATGTAATCTTATCTATTTTGGTGAGACTAAGCAGAAGATACACAATCGAGTTCTCCAACACAAAAATAACGTTAGGAATGAAAACAAGGACGCCACAGCTCTAAGCAAACATGTCCTAGAGCAGCAACATCGGGCTGCTTATGATGAAATAAAGGTTGTGGCTAATGAAAGTAACAGCAGACGAAGGAAGCTAATGGAATCCGTAATGATTAACTTACATGATAATACGATGACCATAAAGATGACCAGGACGTAATAGGAAAGTGCTACTCGCATATTTTGAATAAAATTAAAAGAGCGGGAGTCCTCCGTCTGGTGTGAAATTGTTTAGGTCGTTAATTTCTTCTACTGTTATCACATATCATTAGCGCGTTACTCTATGCTCTTCGGGTCTGTAACCTCTCTTCCTGAAAACCAAACTTGCTTATAAACAAAACAAAAAAACAAAAAAAAAAAATGTGATATTAATTCAATTTTTATAAAATAATTTAAATTTTATCCTGTTTAAATTTTATCTTTTTGTTATTCTAGTCGTAAATTTTTTAATAGTTACCTTTAGTATTTTAATCGATTGTTTATTTATTAGTTGAGTTACTCTATGCTCGTTGGGCCTAATAACCTTCATTCTGTAACAGATATTTAAAACCAAAAGCATGTGATATATTTTTTAAATTTTCTTTATTTTATTTTACCCTAGTCATTTAAATTTTAAAATAAACGTAGTTACCCCCCCTTCTTTTTATATGAATTTAAAAATTTTCCAACTGATGAGACTCACTCTAAAAACAATTACCATTTGAGCACACTTACCTGCAACAATTTTTAAGCACATTTACATTATATGTTTAATTTTGTAGATATTCCCTGATGATGGCTGGCATCCAGCCGAAACGTTGGATATGTATGGATATGATCAATAAAATGAACGATTAACACCGTCTTTCTTTGCAATGGCCGCAATTCCCAACTAACTTAAAGAAACATTAATATACCCGGCTGACTAAAGAGGAAAAAAATTAAATTAGTTTTCTTTTTTTAATTTTGGGAGATGGAGAGGGGTTATCTCTGCTACCTAATTATAAAAATTATTGGTGGTGCGTAATCATTTAGTTTATTTTAATAATGGTTTTATTTTTCAGAATATGCAGCAGCAGCAGCAACAACCACAACAACAACAACCTCCACCTCCACCTCCACATCCTCATCCTCCCGCCCTCAAAATCCCAACATTTACCCAGAGTGCAACCCCCAACCTTACCCGCACCCGCAATACTTCCAATATCCCCAGGTCAACCAAATGACTTCCCAAAATGTAAGTAAATCACTACTTTGTACTTATTGCATACGAATTATGTTTTTTTTTTTTTGTAGAGAGGAGCATATAGAAGAGGGAGGGGCTATGTAAGTTAATCAAATACGTAAATAATATAACTAATAAGATTTGTGCAGCGCAAGTTACCACCAATTTCAAGCGTTTTCGGCTTAGGCAGATCCCCCACCCTTGAAAACCTACTGGGGTTTCTCCTCTATTTAAATTTTTTTTTTTTTAAATCATTTGTTTAACATACTTTTTATTGTTTCAGATGCGAGGGGGTAGGAGAGGGAGGAGACAGTCGGATACTACATTGTAAGTATTACAAAATTTTAACATTATTCATTGTCATACCATAACAATGGTCAGTTTCAATGGGAAGTTTCTGACTGGAATTCGGACTATATTGGGATTCCCAAGCATGCACAGTACTTTTAATCGGGTCAATCGGGATCAACTCGGTTTCTGATTGTTTAACTCTTGACTCAGTGATCTGAGTTGCATGTGCGGAGTGCTGGTTGGAACAAACCTAATGTTACAATTTTTTTAGCGGAATGCGGAAAATATGCTACGAATTGGTGGCGGGATGAATCGTCACCAGTTGCCGAGGGCTATTTCGGCCCTGCAAGACGTGAGTGAAATCTACTTTTTCTATAACATGATTTTGTTCTTAATCTTGTTTTAGGTCTTGGATGCCTAACCAACTTTATAAATAGGAAATAAAAAAATATAAAGTAAAATAAAGTTGTTTTTGTTAACACTCTCTATCTCCTTTTGTAGGATCCGAGTTGTGGAATCCGCAGTGATTCATACAATTAATATTATAATATTGGTATGTGATATTTATCGATGAAAGAAATGAACAAGTCATTTACCATATTTACTTCATTTTTAATCAGTGTCAAGGCTTGGAGGAAAAGATGTTCCTAAATCTTTGTAATGTTAGTTAGGTAAAATATTTTCCTAAATCTTTTCCGGTGCTTGACAATACACGCAGTGCAATCACATCGTATCGGCATTTGTAGCGTAAAAGCTTAAATAAATGAAAATGAAAAACTCAATTGTGTGAAAGAGCGGTTAGCCTAATTGTTAAGTTTATTAAAGCGGACTTGTTCATGTTGCGACAATTATTGCAGTTAAGTTAAAATAGTAGCGGCTAGTCATGATTTCTGTCAGACATTAAAATCTTGGAATAAGTGCAGATGGAAACGTACCTTAAAGATTTTCCTAAATCTTTTCCCGGTACTTGAGCATTTGGCGGGTGCCACCCATTTAAAGTGATTTCTACTTATCCGATTCCATTAGAAACTTGATATTCAAAAGAACAGACTTTTATTAATGAATGAATGAAAAATTACCTTTATTACATTTAAATATACAAGATTACAATTTGCTTGGTAAAAATCAGCATGGTTTTTTTAACCGTCTGCTGGAGTTCGGTAAATTTTAACTTAAAACGTTCCTTTTATAATTATGAATAACTTATTATTATTTATTAAATTTGCTTATTTATATATAATTTATATACACACAAAATTTTCTTTTTCTCTCTTTCTCTCTTTACTTATTTATTACAATTTATTGAACAAATCAACATAGTCATTCCTGTAGCTAAAGGCTCGTTGCAAAATTCACTAGGTCTTGGCAATTTAATGAGTTTAATTTCAAAATCAATTCGGATCTTTTTAACTTCGGGGACCCCAAATAGCTCCTCCTGAACTCGGAGAGAATGGAGCACTCGGCTAGAAAGTGAAACATGTCTTCCCTGTCCCCTGAATTACATAGCGGGCATTTTTCCTCCTCACTCGTTCTGTAAGGACAGCTGTTGAGGAACAACGCCTCACACCTCAGTCTGGCAAACCAACATGCCAAGAAGGGGGACTCTACTTTAGGAGTTTGAAGGGAGAGCTCTAAGGGGATAAGGATAAATCTAAGGCTTTGAATAGGACAAACCTATCAGAAGAAAGGGCTTGGTAAGTAAATAGGTCTCGGTACTCGCTACGGATGGCATCGGCTAGGGAAGGGTAATACGATATCCAGGATTCGGTATTATCGAGAGAGAAGTTGAAGTTTACCTGAAGATCGAAGGCGAGTTTATTCAGCGAGGCGAACCAAGATAGATTTTTTTTCATAATTTCAAGGGCAGTAATTTTGGCCAGACGCTGATCTGACAAAGTAAGGATTCGGCTGACATAAGATAAATGTAGTTTTAGGGTGAAAAGGAAGAGTGGGTCGGCTAAGGTTTCCATGTATAACATGTAGTTAGGGGTAAATGACGGGAGACGAAAAATTTTTCTTAGAAAGAATCGATGAAAAATTTCAATAATCTCGAACCTCTCGACCCCCCAAGCTTGGCAAGCATAACAGAGCATTGAACGACATACTGATAAAAAAAGCTTATACTTACAGCCCGGGGTGATGAGAGGGTTAGACAGAAGGCTAGGCCAGACCGTGTTGACTGCATACTTTGAAGCCTGTATTTTCTTTTTTAAGTGGGGAACCATAGACAACATGGGCGTTAGGGTTACTCCAAGATACTTGTAGTGGTTTACTATCTCAACAGTATTGCCCCTATAAAACCATTTCTCATTTTTTGCATACCTGCCGCCTCGCCGAAAAATCATTATTTTGGATTTATTTAAATTAACACTGAGATTCCAATGCGTACAATAGCGCTCTAAAATATCGATATTTTTTTGAAGGGCTACCGCGGAATCTGTAAGAATTACTATGTTGTCAGCGTACATTAGGACTTTTATTCTCACTCCCCCGCAAAAAACACCATAATCCAAAATGCTTGGAAGGTCGTCGAGGAAAAGGGAAAAAAGAAGCGGACTCAATAAGCACCCTTGTCTCACGCCAGAGCCAACACGGAAGAAATCAGAAACGGAGTTTCGCTGTTTGACAGCAGAAGCAGAATGAGCAAAGAGCGCCTTCAGAATGTTAATAATTTTTGACGAAAATCCTAAGTTGTACAGCTTATAGGAAAGCGCTCTTCTGTCAACAGAATCAAAGGCAGCCTTAAAATCTACAAAGAAAGCATAGAGTTTTCTTTTTTTACTGGCTATTTGAAGATTCACTAGATTAAGCAAGGTGAATATATGGTCTGTAGTAGAATAACCCTTTCTAAAACCCGCTTGGAATTCACTCAAAATTTTGTTTTCTTGCACGAACGACTCCATACGACGAAGCAAAAGCCCAGAGAAAATTTTTGCTATGCAGTTGATGCAAGATATTCCTCTGTAATTAGCAGGATCCGACGGATCTCCTTGTTTGAACAGGGGAAATATAATAGAATGACCAAATGACTCAGGCACCACTTCCGACTCGAAGATACTATTGAAGAAACCTAGCAATAACTCCAAAAACGAATCCGGCGCATGCTGGTAAAACTCATAAGGCACTCCATCACCTCCCGGGGTCTTATTAGCCTTAAAATTAATAAGCACATCCTTGATATCCTGTAAATTGAAGGGGCAGTCCAATGACTCAGCCAAAATTAGCGGATCCGCAAACTGGATAGGGGAAACTAGCAGTTGGGGATTTAATAAGGACTGGAAGTAAGCCACTAATCCGTTGAGGGGGATAGCATCACTGCGATTTGCTACCTTATTCTTAAATTTATTTGCGATTAGCCAGTACTCTTTAGCGTCTCTCGTATTAATAAGCTTAGTAATTCTACTTAAGAAGAAGTCTTTTTTCTTTTTTAAACAAAGGGCCTTGAATTTCTTATTGGCAATTAAATATTGATCTTTTACCAAATTGCTATTCAGTTTCCGATACAGGTTCAGCAGGCGAAAAACTCTTTTGCGAGAGGAACAACATTCTGAGTCGAACCAGGGATTTTTCGGGGCTGTATGGGGGAACACCTTTGCCGGAGCGGGCCAAGAAGCTAAAATTGAATTAACAAAAAATTGCTCTGTAACTACACCCTTTGAAGGAGGGGCTATTTGCATTAACTTAGACCTGTAACTTTTGAGACACTTTTCAGACCACCGTAACCTAGGGGGCGAGAGATCAACTGAGTCCTGATCTAGGGAGAAAGAGAAAGAAATTTTAAAAGACAAAGCCATGTGATCAGAATAGGATTCATTAAGAACAACAAAATCCTCTGTGATTGATAATACCCAAAACCCAACATTTGTTCGTTCGTTCGGTGCAGTATTAGTATACATCCCTACTCTTAACGTCCATCGAAAATTTATTTATACCAGTTATAAAAATCCTATTCTGGTTTTATTTATTTTCGTAGATTTATTTTTAAGTTTTATTTTAAGTATTTTAAGTTTTACTCTTTTAGTTAATAGTTTTTTTAAGTTAGGTAATTAAATATTTTTAAAATAGAAAATAAGTACTTATTTTTAAAGTGTTTTATCTATATAAATAAATTTAAATCATGAAACGTGCCAAACGCAGCCATTTATGGACTTAATTCGACGAGGATTCGGATTTGGCCAAGTGCAAAATATGTTCCTCCAAAGTTGCTTATAAAAGCACAATATCGAATTTGGCAAAACATTTCAAAAGACATCACCCTACTGTCGACATATCCGCTTCAACGATTCCGCACAGTCAAGCCCAAGGAAGACGTGAAAACGAGGACTTAACCGACAGCGGCGAACCTTTATATTTTGGCTTTGATTTTCAATTGATCAAACTCTCCCGTTAATTACACTTGTGTAAATATTGGTATTTAATTTTGGTTACAGGTTGTTCCGACCTCGGTTCCATGCGAACAAATATTTTCAATAGCAGGGATAATCTTGTGCGATCGACGATCCAGACTGTCTGGAGAAAAAGCCAAAATGCTTACTTTTTTATATGTTAATTCGAAGTAAAAAATAAAAACAAATCCTTTTATTAAGTTGTTTTATTGTTTACATATAACATTTTGGTCTATTCTTAGAAAAAGAAATTGAGTCGTCGGAATCGGAGCAGTTTGGATTGCCTACAGCCCGCTCTGGGCTCCATTCTAAAACGAAGTTGAGCGAGACGGACGGAGCTGCTCTGACCACCAAGAGAGGGAATCAAAACTTGTATTCGGTTCGAACTGATATGATAAAAAACATCCCATTGTTTTACGCCATGGAGGGGCTGAACCAATAAACAAGTTAACATCCATAATAGCATCAAATTCATATCCGAAATTCTCACGTTGGACCTCAATCTCTTCTCGCTATGATTCGCGAGCAATACTGGCCAATAAATGGCAGAAATTTAGCTCGAAAGACTTTTCATCAATGTATCTCCTGTTTTAAAGCACATCCCAAGACTCAGGAACAAATAATGGCTGATCTTCCTAAACCTCGCATCGAACCGTCCAGACCATAGCCATTGTGGCATTGACTTCGCAGGTCCTATTAGCATTCGCTCTTCGAAATTAAGAAACGCTCCTCGTTATAAGGTATACATCTGCCTTTTTATTTGCTTATCGACCAAGGCCATCCATGTACAAATAGTAGAAGATTTGACTTCCGAAGCATTTATTGCTGCGTTAAAATGTTTCATGGCACGACGAGGAAGACCACAGACCATCTATTCGGACAATGGCACCAATTTCGTCGGTGCATCTAAAGAAATAGAAAATTTAAGGAATTTGTGGATTTCGCAACTTCAACAACCGAAACTCACCAACTTCATCACCAGCGAAAGCATAAACTGGAAATTCATACCTCCTAGATCACCCAATTTTGGAGGACTTTGGGAGTCGGGGATTAGACTAATTAAAACCCATCTTGCTCGAATTATTGGCTCTAAAATGTTGAATTACAATGAATTTGACAGTGTACTCACTCAAATTGAAGGATGCCTAAATTACCGACCTCTCTTTCCCTTATCGAATAATCCTAATGACTTGTCTGTCCTCACCCCTGCCCATTTCCTCATTGGAACTTCTATCACCTCCCTTCCTGAGCCTTCCCTTCTGCAAGAGAATCCAAACAGACTCAAGAGATGGCAGCTAATACAACAAATGTTTCAACACTTTTGGCAACGTTGGTCTGAAGAATATCTGGTGGAACTACAGCGTCGCACGAAATGAAGAGCTGCCACCCCAAACATCAATATAGGAACTTTGGTGCTCATCAAGAACGATCAAGCTCCTCCATCCACATGGGCTCTTGGGCGCATAGTAATGGTTCATCCCGGCCCAGATGGGCACATCCGAGTGGTTACTATCAGGACATCATCGGGTCTATGCAAGAGGAACGTCAGATGGATCTGCCCGCTACCCTTAGAAGACACCGAAAGTTGAAGGAGGACCTTCAACCTGGGGGAGTTATGTTGGCGCCGAAACATCGAAACTATTCCAGAGGAGCGCCCTACCTCACTATAACCTTCGCCTTTTTGATTTTACTTGTTGTTGTAATCTCACGCACCCTGATCCGACTTGTAAAATTAGTTTATTGTGAAATATAGTTCTTGTCGCAAAATTTATAGTTAAATTTCATTAATACAGTCCACAAAACCTCAGGCCATCACAGCAACCGAGCGGTGAACGGGACGTGTCCGTGCATACTACAAACAGTTGCGTCCGGGCCGAGGCCGAGAAACCATCTCAATTGAGTGTCATTTGCATTGCAGTATTTTTGTGTCAAAATGAACTTTTCCGAAGAAGAACTTATAATGATTGCGGTAGCCCTTGATGATCAAGAAATGGAGAATTTAGGTGCTCTACAGAATAGATCAAGAAGATGGAGCGTGCATCCAACTTGAGATGACTTGAAATTCGTATCCAAATACTTCTTTGGATCAGCCATATCAAAGAGGCAACTATGCTCTCGCACACATTCTATAAACACTTCGTCGTCGTGGCACGCCCGGGTCACGTACTCATCATGAGCCCGTCACGTGCTCGGCTCGGTGCAGTATGCACAACTTCATTGAAGATGCCCACGATTCTTCACCGTGTCCCGTCCGAGCCTTGCCCCTGACCCGGCACGGTCTAGTGTGAATCATCCTTAAAGTGTCTTACGAACTTTTTTTTAAATAAACGACGCGAGTTTGTTTCTTTTTTTTTTTTTTCGATTAACTTGTGTACAACATATTTTATGTTAATTGGGAATAAAGTCTAAATTTTTCCATCATTTTCTTTTATTTCCCACATAAATAAAGATTAAAGTAAGAATTAATAATACGTTATGAAAACAATTTTAAATAAATATAACAGTCAAAGAGTGCGGATCTCTAAGTCCAACTCTTGTTTACACTAGAAAAAGGATTAAACCATCAAAACCGTGAGAAAATTATTTTTATAAGTATTTTTTGCCTAAAATTTGTCTTTTATTTTCTACTTAATTAGCAAAAATTAAAACTTGATAGTTATTAAAGCCCAACCACTAGGTATGGATGATAGTACCATGCCTAGAGATGGAGAGAAGGGCTCACAAAGCCTAATGCCTAATGCCAATTCCACCACATATCCACAACATAATTTATATCACAACCCATATCACAACCATTAATTATTTTTAAATTTTAACTTAATAATTGTTGGTTTTTATGTTTTTCAGTTGGCGTGATCATGAATATAGATAGAAATATTTTTGAAACGAAATTTTGTACGCTTTTTGACTAGATATCAGCAGGACTCCTAATATAAAATTTTGTAAAAAATTGTATTGTTGTTTATTGGCTTTATTAATTTATCACTTATTTAGCATTCTGGAGGTTTAAAAATATTTAAAGAAGAGAAAAAAATATTGGGAGGTAAACCTAAATGATAAATTTTGTAACATGAAGCAGTAGCGGCTCTGGGCAGTTTTTTCAGGGTAGGCACAATGAGAAAGCCCCCCCCCCCCCCTTATTAAAACACCACGACCAAGGTGTAAAGCTACGCACTACAGCTACGTAATTTTTTGGTCACAACTGGGAACAGTACTAAAAAAAATTTGGTAGAATATCTAAATTAAAACAAAATAAAAGTAAAATGAAAGTTAAAAAAAATAAAAAAATAAAAATAAAACAAGACTGGGACATTTTAAGTTTTAAATATTAAATCTATTTTTCGGTTTTTTAATTTACAGAAGTTTTCAATTATGGGGTCATAAAGTCTATCGTCGTCTTTTAGAGATTTTAACAATTCTTTTTCGATTGACAGGGAAGCCAACGCACTCAGACGGTTTTGGCCCATGGTGCTGCGTAAATATGTTTTGATTCTTTTGAGGCAAGAAAAACAGAGACGGAAGTAGAAGGAATCGTGGCTACCAAAGAAAAAAATTTGAACGCCTCCTTTAAAACGGAATCTAAATCGTTTTGTTTTAGATGTTTGATCAAATTAATGCAAGACAATTTTGATAAAGTTTTATCTTTGTAGACAAATAAAAGTTCATTTTGAAGTCTGGCACTGTCATTAAAAAACTGAGGGTAGGCCACCGATAAACTTTTTAATGCATCCGAAGGAAAGCACTGCACGTATGAATCGTATTTAGACGTGTCCGATAATGAAAGAAACGACGATCGGTTTAAATCCTCAAATCTGGAGCTCAATTGCGATAAATAAAATTTTATAACTGAAAGTAGTTTCTTCGACAGTCCGTCCTTTTTTTGTAGAAACCGCAGTTCTTTTCAAAATTTCGTTGTAAATAAAATTAAACTTGTCTTCCGTTCTAAAATTTAAAATAACATTTTTAATTTCAACAATTTTTGAGCTGCAGTATTGGACATCTAAGTACTTTTTTTGAAGGACATCGAATAAAACATCCGTTTCTATAAAAATGAGATGGAAAACTTTGTTTAAAAATAAGAATTCAAAATCGTTCAAAAATTTTAAGAAACCATTTGATGCATTGATGGTTTCATTGTTGCTATCAGGATCATCAACCAAATGCTGAAAAATTTCAACAAATTTTTCCCACTGGGTTTCTACTAAGTGGACCACTTTTGAATTGGAACACCATCTAGTGCCTCCTACTTCAGGTACTCGTCTCTGCAGGATTTCGTCGGCCACCTGCGTCCGCTTGGCCGAATGATGAAAAAATGAGGGAAAACCAATAAGTGGCAAAAAATATTCTGCAGTTTTTGATGTATTTGCAACTGTCTTGCAAAACCAAATTCAACCGATGCGCATAACAATGTGTAAAAATTGCCTGCGGAGCGACTGATTTTATTTTGGCTTGGAGCCCGTTCAAATGTCCCGCCATTACGGCAGCACCGTCGTAGCATTGCGCAACTAATTTTTTGTGATAATCAAAAGGCTTTAAAATACCGTCGATGAGTTCAAAAAGAGAGCCGGCATCTCTGCCCATGCTAAGATCATGGAAGCCTAAAAATCGTTCGTGACCATTATTTCCGACATAACGGACAACGACGGAGCATTGCGACTTTTGGGCAATGTCGGTTGTATCGTCAACTTGAACAGAAAAAAAAGACGAAGAGTTTAACTCTTGTTCAATAATTTTGAACAAGTAGTCATTAATGACGCAAATCATTTCATTTTGGATTGTTTTGGAATGGCCTGTAAAAATGTTTTTGATTTCTTCAAAATGAAGCTTAATTTCGGGGGAACTGCGGTCAATTATTAGGTCCAAAAATTCAACGTAATTGCCACGATTTAAAGAGTTTTCGCTTTCATCGTGGCCTCTGAATGCCAATTCCTGCTTACCGAGCAAAAGAACGACATCGATTACATGTTCGAGGAATCTCCGGTTAAGCCTCACTTTTTCGTTATATTTAACTTTGGTTAAAGAACTGTGCATTCCTAACAGATCAACTACAGTCTCTTTGTTTTTTTTCTACTCGTTTTAAGCACACAGAAGAAAACAAATGCTCTTTCGAACTGTCGTGTTTTTTTTAAGCCGGCAGATAAGTTTTTGAAGTCGCTATAGCCTGAAAAGTTCCAGTTACTTTTAAGCTTGGAAAATAGTAAACACGGCCAGCAAAACAAAGCTTGATTGTAGCTGCTTCCACAGAGCCATTTGTATTTGCTGTACCAAGTAGTTGAAAACGTTCTTGAATATGTCCTACCTTCTCGATGGTCAGAAGTAAGGGAAGCTAGAGGCGGGCAAGGTCTCCCGGTAGAGATGACGTCTTTTTTGTCTGATTCTCTCCACTTCCTGTACGGGGTTTCAATAATTATTACAACCATATCATTCATAGGTTGAGCCATTATTAATTGAAAGTTCCCGGTTCACAGTTCTGAGTTCACACGCGCAAATCAAAACAAACAAAACAAACAATGGCGTCGTCGGTCGTTCTGACTGAGTCGCATTCATCGGGGGGGGGGGGGGGGGACCCCAGTCCATCGAAGGTTAAACTAACCAGTGTTACCAGCGGGACGTAAATAATCGAAAACTGAAATATGTTATTAAAAATTCCATTTTTTTAAATTAAGTATTTAATTAATTGTTAGAACCTACTTATTTATATTCCCAAATAAATAAAATCATCAAACTGCATTTTATGAACGTTGAATATAAAGTATGATCGATCATCGATCTACTTATTGAATATACCTACTAATCGATTATCGTGATTCACAAGGAATTTTCCTCTCGAAGGCGATCTTGCCTAGCTCCTACCTAGACCCCCCCCCCTCTTCATCGCCCTTGTGTTCCCCCGGCGGGACCTTGGTTGGATTTCATTGGCTCTTTCCCCTCCAAGTCACCTTCCAAGGGAGGCGATGGAAATGTTCGCCTACGCCGCAACGCTACGCCACGTGTTGCTCCATAGTTACACAATCGAGAGCGCGCTTAAATTTAACCGCCGCGCCGATTATAGATACTTATAATTGTACTGAAATAACTAATAATAAATATTTTCACATCTTATTTATTTAATTATTTATAAATATTTTCGTAATAATATAAAACAAAAGCTAAATCTTTTGGAAACGATACAAAAAAAAAAAAAAAAAAAAAAATTTAATAAATGGAAATTTCCATTAATTTTCAATATATTAAGGGTAGGCGTCGCCTACCTTGCCTAATGGGAAGAGCCGCCACTGATATGAAGATGTTGAGTTTATCCTTGTAAGTTGTATCTCGAAGGTTGGTTTTTTATGGATAAATCAACCTTCGAGATAATTTTGTTAGGTTGGCAATTATGATAATGCTGAAAAATAATTTTCGAGAGATCATCGAGGACATTTTATAATATAAGGTTGGCCATACCGATGCTGGAAAAAACTATTGAAAGTAAGATTCTTTTTATGACGTAAGATTGGCAACTGATGCTGGAAAGTTTTTTTATTTTTTAAATTAGGATGTTAGCAATTAAAAAAAAAAAGAGTTGAAAATAGTGGGAGATAAAAATTTTGTATGGTTGGCAATTACGGACGGTCGCGGCGGTAACAATTTTTTTTTGTTGTCTGCACTTACTACTGGGTGGTGGGGATCGCAGGGTGAGCGATGGTGGGGTAACCCTAAAGGTGTGGCCGGAGCTACTGCATGGCGAGAGGCACCTCACCCCACCACTGGCGGTGGGAGAACCGACCGGCCTTACCTATCTAGTATCTACGAAAGAGTCTTTAGTCAGTAGTCTTCCTTTGCCGTCAGCGAAGCTTCGATCCATCTGTAAATACAAAGTCGGCAAGGGGGTTTTCAAATGTGTTTCTATGAATGATGTTTTTTAGGAACATTTTCTTTCAGAAGTAACCATCTGATCTTAATAAAAAAAACTTGGAAAATTTTTCGAAACAAAATAAAAGCATAGAAAATTTATCGGAAAAAAACTTGAAAAAAATTTTCTGAAAAAAAAAAAAATAAACTGAAATTTTTTGAAAAAAAAAAAAAAAATTACTGCTGTTAGTCGTACTGCTGCCCTGACCTGACGGTCGAGTTGATCCAGGAACCCAACGGTGGTCTTCCGAAGACGAGGGAATGAAGGTAGCGAGGAAGCAGGAAAAGCCGCAGTATTGTAAGGCGCTGCTAAGGTTTAAGAGGCTCTGTCGCCACCCTCTGCAGTTTCTCCGACAAGTCCGTCTTTCCCGCCTCAAGAAACATGCATACGCTTCGAACCCATGCCTCATGGGTCAGACCTTGTAAATTCCGAGTAAGCCCGCGCTTGGAATACTCAAACGTAAATCTGTCTAACTTAAATTTACACTTATCAAAATTGGTAACGGATATTAGAGTTTTTAGAGGGCTAGTGCCTTTTAAAATCCCTAATCCTTGTAAATATTATACTTTAATAAATAGAAATCATCTCGTCCGAAAGTATTCTCGTCCTACTGTCTTCTCGTCCTAAAGCTGCGTTTCCACTGAGCGAGTTTGACTCGCGAGGATCCCTCGCGAGCGCCTAGGCCGAGGCGGCACCGCGAAACGATCTGCGAATCTGATGCGCGAGGACGCGAAAAAAAGGGTGAGCGGCCAGTTTTGTGCGAGGCAAAGATAAGATCGGGATTCGGGTAAACAAAGATGGCGTCCCGTGGTTGACTCGCGGTAGGGGGAAAAAGACGTTTCCACTGCGCGAATCATAAGGGCGAGTCTCCTTTGATGCGCGCCAGAGACCGACAGGGTCCTCGCTCACCCCGAGGCTGCCTCGCGCGGCGTGACTCGCGGCTCAACGCCGTTTCCACTGAGCGAATCGAGCCGTGCGAGGCAGCCTCGCGCGGCAAACTCGCTCAGTGGAAACGCAGCTTTAAACTAACGTACGAAAATTGCTGCGGCCGGAGGACATTACAGTAAATTCCTTTTGAGAAAACATTTCAGTTGGGTTTCTCCCAAAACTAATTGTTAGATCAAATTAAAATGAGGAATAATTAATTTTTATTAAAATTTAAGACTTTGTTGATAAAATTTTTGACGTTCGCCAACATCATAGTTTCTTCTTCTGTCAATGAGGGCATCAATATATCTTCCTCTTTGACGACCAAATTGTAAATCTGTGAAAACGAAATTAGACAATTTAAATACATATTAAAGACATACTCGGCCGTCGGACATCGGAAGCTGAATGTTGGGAACGTCTTTCCGTACGACGAGAGGTCTCACCTTTTTTCGACTGTAAAAAATTAATGTTAAATTTTTTTTCTCCCCCCAAAAAAAAAATTCCATTTATACCTACCTTCCGGTTTGGAGCTCTGGAGTCTTGGAAGCTTTCGACTGACGAGCGTCATTCTCAAATTCGTCATCAGCTAAAGAACATATTCAGAGGCTTTGCGCCTCCCTCATCAGGGCAGTGGCGGCTCGTGGGGTTTGTGAAGGGTGAGGCCAGCCGTCCAAAAAAAAAAAAAAAAAAAAAAACTTCATTAGTTTGCTGTGATTTTTGAAGTTCAGAAATTAAAAATTCTTTAAAGTAATAAAATCAAAATAATAACAACTGCATGAATTAATGCAAGAGGAGTAATAAACGATAACTGAACTGAATCACAGCAATCCAGCGAGCCCACGTGGAGGGTGAAGTACCTCGCCAGGGAGGGATGGGACATGGTAGGAATGAGGGATTGAGGATTGAGGAATGGGAAAATAATTGATCGATTTACGTGAGTCTTTTGTGTGAGCAGTTATATTATTTTTAAGAGTAGTTACTGTCTATGGTTCAATAAAAAAAAAGTCACATTACCCATCATGATGAGGGCGGAATAAGTAGATGGGAATATGGGATTTTAATTATTTATATTTTAAATTAATCCTACGCTCTTTCATACTGGCAAATCTATCTATAACTTTTCATGCCAATTTTCTTTTCCGGACAAGTATTTTAAGGTTTCTTTTTCTATGGAGATAATTGAAAGGTTAGAAAGTCTTTCTTGCGTCATTGAGTTCCTAAGGTAAGTTTTGATACGTTTCAGACAAGAAAAGCTCCTTTCTACCGAAGTGCTCGTTGCTGGATGGTTGAAATTAAGCAAAACAACTTGAATGCTTCCGGGACTATTTCAAGCATTTCTTCGTCTACTATAGATTTTAGAAGAGAGGGTAGATCAGTTTTCCGAAAAATGGACTTATGCTCTTCAGAGTAAATAATTTTTAACTCATTTTCTAATCTACTTTTATCAAAGTAGGGGCGATAATTTTCAAACAAACAATTAAATTGTTCAAAAGGAAATGTTTTAGAAAAATCCCCAAACTTCGTTGTGTCACCTAATACTATAAAATGAAGATGTTTCAAATTACAAAAACGGATTTTTATTTGATTAGTGATGGTGTCTAATATTTCAAAATAAACTTTTTTTAGTTGACCAATCACTTTAGCACCTTCAAAAACAGTCAATTCTCTGTTAGCTGATGCAATGTAAGACTGAAAAGCAGCATCATTACGCATAGCTTGCAAATTATTTAAACAATACTTCACTGAATTTTGGCAGAATTGAATATCAACAGCCTTTTTTTGAAGGATGCTATATAATTGCTCAGTTTTTGTGAAAATGTCAAAATAAACCAAGAGTAAAAATACAAATTCAAAATCGTTAAGTTTTCTTATGTAACCCTCTGCTTGACGAACTGAGCTATCATTGGATTCAAATGTATTCAAAATTTCGGAGAAAGTTTCGACTAACTTTAATCTATTGGACAAAACATAAAAAACCGTTTTTTGCATTGGTGTTCCATCTAACTTCACATGCACCGGGGACTCTTTGACCAACAACACGGTCCAATATTTGTGTCCGCTTGGTGATCTATGAAAATAGACAGATACACCCTGAACGAACGAAAAAAAAATTTTTGAAGCTGGGATTCTTTTACAACTTTGCTGTAATACCAAATTTAATTTATGAGCATAACAATGAGTGAAAAGAGCTTGAGGAGCATAGTTTTCACGAACCAAAGTTTGGAGACCATTTAAATGTCCAGACATGACACTGGCACCATCGTATGTTTGAGCTATTAACTTTTTAGGGGCGTCAAGATTTTCCAAAACCTGTTTTAAAATGTTAAACAATCCAGAAGCTGATCTATCCTCGTCCAATTGATAAAATCCCAAGAAATGTTCCCGAATAGCACCTTGCAAGTTAACAAATCTAATGACGATTGAGCATTGTG
Organism: Orius insidiosus; assembly: GCA_014119065.1. Taxonomy (NCBI): domain Eukaryota; kingdom Metazoa; phylum Arthropoda; class Insecta; order Hemiptera; family Anthocoridae; genus Orius; species Orius insidiosus. Next base: position 30,785 of record JACGAQ010001392.1, on the reverse strand, counting down.
ATTGTTCAGTGATATCCGTTGTTTCGTCAACTTGGATGGCATAAAAATTTGATTGGGAGATTTCAAAAAAAATATGACTTTTTATTTCTGAATATATGCAATCAATTAATCATTTTGAATGGATTTGGATAGGCCTTGAAAAAAAGGAATTTTTAAATAATGTGACTTTAAATTTATATCAGAACTTATTAGCAACTCAAATATTTCTTTAAAATTTCCTCGATTTAAGGAAGAATCAGACTCATCATGACCCCTAAAAGGCAGTCTTGTTTTGATAAAACCACAGTTAAATCGATCAATTTCTTTAAAACTTCTCTATTTAAAGAAACATCCTTATTGTAATTGATTTTTTCTAACTTAGCCTGTTCTGACAATTGTTCAATCACGCTTAAATTATTTTTGGAAAAAAGTTTCAACGAAAGTAAACAAGAAATATGATTTTTTGATGCCGCATGTTTGTCGGCACTTCGGGATAGATTTTTTAAGTCGAAATATCCCTCAACGTTCCAAATGTTTTTAAATGTGGAAAAAAGAAGGCAAGGCCAACAAAAAGTTTGCCCATCACATGGCTTCCACAAAGCCATTTGTGAATGGAATACCAGCTAGATCGAAATCCCCTGGTTTAAATTTGGAACAAATATTTGGAACGGGTCTACCTCGATTTAAAATATCCTTTTTGTCCGTTTCATTTCTTCTCGTAAACGGAACATTAAGAAGAGAAACGATTATGTCTTCTCCGATTTCCATTTCGGAACCTGAAATTGAAAAATCAAAAAAGAAAGTAGACTCACCAGTCACCAAATCCCCTGTAATAATATAGTGTGATAATGTTGACTGTTATTTCTTTAAAAAGATTCACAAAATCACAAGTCACAACCAAGATTCACAACGGAAGGCGTTAAAGAACGTTAAAGAACGTTAACGGTTTAACTGGGTGTGTAGGTTACGATAGGATAGCCTTAATAAGGCTATCGCGCGCTCGCCGTTTAGACTAACAGTGTTACCCGAACGCTTTTTGGCGCCACCCAATTTTCTTAGAATTTTTAACTTTAATAAAAGACCATGCTATATTTATTTATTTTTTCATGACATAATAACAAACTAAAAACTCAAAATTACCAATTTACTTAACATATTCTTGGTAGCAAGTTTGAAGTTGGTAAGATTGCTCAAGCTCCTTTACCATTCCCCTAGCGTGAGGCACAGTTGTATCGTGCCTCACTTGGAGGGTTTAGCCGGCGATTCCAGGCCGGCTCGCGTGGGTTCGATCGATCTCATCCCGGCTAACCTTCGTTCTCGCGAGTACCATTTAACCCCCCGGACCCCTCCTTCTATTTCAAGAGAGGCCAAGGTCACCCGTGCCTCTCCTGGCTTTTTAATCATATTTCGAAATCCGAACGATGCGGTACCGACTTTCTACGCTAGAGACCGGGCTGAGAGTATTTTTGTAGGTCCTGTTATTAAATTTATGAACTTTAAACAACGTAATTATTATTATTTTTTTAAATGAAAAAAAAATCTTATTTTATTTCCGGAAAAAAAAAATTAGAAACCATGTTTTAAAATAATTATCATAAAAAATTAAAATTTTGGGGATTAAAAAAATTTTTTTTTCTTCTGAACTTCAGGTGAGGCCGTGCCTCACTTGCCTCCCCTGACGAGCCGCCACTGCATCAGGGCTGACTGTCATCAGGGCTGTCGAAGGTGCTTGCCACCAAGTTTGTTTATAATTGTGCTTCGCGCTATTTTAAAGTGCGAGGCCGCTTCTCTTTGGGTCATTTGTTTTTATTTATGGCCTCTAAACATTCGGCTAGTTTTTTTCGTCGTAGTTCTATATTGACGAGCCCCTAATTTCCTCTTGTGACGATTGGGCATCAGAAACAATGGGTATGTGAAGTAAGTCAATAAATAAAATGAAATCTGCCAGCAAAGTCTCTTATTTTTTAGAAAAAAGTCGAAAATAAAGTAAAAATAAACAGGTAGTGTTGAAGAATATTATATTTTAATACTGATATTTAAACATATGTTAGCGCGAAACCGCTACAACTACCTCCCTCCTACGTCTTTCTTTTTTTTTTTTTTTTTTTAAATTAATAAAATTCTATAATTAAATAAAAATATTGATTGTCCGAAATTATAATACTATGGATTCTAACTGCTCCATTGATTTAATGAACTCCATATTCTTAAATTGTAGCGCCGCTATTTCCAATTTGATGGCCTCCATACATGAAATTTTAGTCGGCGGCGAGGGGAACATTTTAATGTATGGACAATTTGGCTGATGCCGTTTGTGTTCTGCGAACGGGTCCTCGCCGGCTTCCCATCCCTCGAGTTCTTTTGCACAGTATGCGCATTTAACGCAGTCCTTGGTAATGCAGTAAAATCCCGCTTGTGCCATTTTTGTCGGTGTGAGACTGGCCGAGGGCGCTTCCCAACCTATTTTACGAAAGTCATTTTCCTCCCGTAAAACGTCGCAAAATTCATTTCAGTAAACATATGGTAGCGAACCGCTACAACTACCTCCCTCCTACGTTATTTTTAAGCGTTCAAGTCATACAAAGGCGACGCTGTGGTTGAAGTCCAGGTTGTAAGCGAACGAGCATGTTCGATATGATGAAAACGGACAAAACATAGAAGGTGTAGGCACGATATTACTTTGACGCGAAAGAATGTCCTCTCGCTTGAAATTTGAGGTTGAAGGTTGAAGATGCTGAATAGAATTGATGTAGTTAGACCTCCAATTTTGTTCTTTGGGCGAATGTTTCTTGTCGGTGTTCATGATCGCGTTAACTCTTCAATTTTAGTTTGAATTAAATTTTTTAATTCTTCCAACAGACAAAATTGTTCATTAACTGAGTTTTCTTGAAGTTGGACGATGTTAATTTGGTAGTTTTATTGTTCTTGTGATTTTGTTGCTGAATTTTGAATGAGTGTATATCAGACCATTCACACGGTTTTTTGCATTTTTCTGGTCGACATTTTCTTCCAAATTTGAAATGATAAAAGCAAAATTTGCCTTTAGGATTGAATTTCCTATTCGACGTAGAACGTTTAAGATGATTCTGATGAGTGTATGTTTTGAGTGTGTCTTGTATGTCCTTCTTTGACGAGGTAGGAAATAACTTACACGAAGATACGCATTTCCGTGCTTTTGAGCCATAAGTCGTGTGATAATAACAAAGTTATATTTATAATTGGACGACTTTGGCGATGAATGACGGTGTTTTGTCCTTCGGTCTTAGAACGTTTGGACATTACTTGAGACTGAGTATTTGCTTGCGAATTGTCGAGACTATGTTTGCGATGGGTTGAGAGGTTATGGCACATATACGATTTTTCGTGCAACATAGCCTATGGATTCGCTAAAACAATTTTTAAAAACATAAATCACAATTCTTGTACACAATTCTTGAGTCCAAGAGACTCAATTTCCTAAAACTCATTAAAAAGTTAAATAAAAAAAAATTTTTTAAAAAAAGTGAGAAAACATTATTTTGAACATTTGAAGAAGGTGACTGATTCTTCCCAGACGTTCTTAGTGGGTCGTACTTTTCAACAGTGGATGACGTAAATGGAAGAGTGAGATAAAAATTGACTTTTAACCGTTGCGGGGCACCGAAAGCATAAATGCTTCCTCTGCAAGCTGCTACTGCTGGGAACCATCGGGGCTTACTCATCGACGCCACTCGGCTCCATTCGTTATCTTTAAAAGAAAAGCGTTCAACTTTATCCAAATGCTTCCATTATTGGTACCTCCCACAGCATAAAGATATCCATCGAGTATGGTGACGCCATTGCTCTCCTATTGTCCAACATGGGAGGCAACGACGTGCACAGTCCAGTCGTTGGGTCGAACTTCATGAGCTCATTCTCCGGATTTCCGCCCAGAGTAGTCCCTCCAACGATATATATTGCCTTCGTAGGCTGCAACTCTCATGCCATAACGAGGTTCTGGTAAATGTCCTATAATACTCCATTCATCTTTCTCGATGTCATATCTTTATAGCTTACTACTCTTTAAAAAGAAGAACCAAAGAATATTTAATTTTGAAACTCCGGAAAGGAACCGAATCAGGGGGGGAATGGTTTTTTTGCTGAATTCTTTGTTTCAAGAAAAACTTTCAAGATTTAACAGAACGTCAAGGTAGTCTCACAGTTTGAGCCAAGGGAATGGCTGCTAGTAAAATTATTAATATTAATTTTTAAAAGAGTTTTTAAAATTTGAAGCCGTGGGTTTTTGTTCCTTGCTCCATGGCTACGGATACATCCAAAAAAGTTTTCAAGGTGGTCTAGGTTTAATAGCCGAGGAGGGAAATGCTAAATCCAGCACTCTTCACCAGCTCCCACTACCTTCTCACTCCTCTGATTGAGACAGACCAATTTTTTACTGATGGGACTGTTCTTTCTTCTCCTGACCATCCTAAAAACTTAATGGAGGACAAAATTTTAGAGCACTCTCCCAAAAAAGATGGTCACTGGAGTCGGTAATATAAGTTCGCAGTCTTTTACCTTTTCGATCTTGACTGGAACTTCCATTACCCGAGTCGAACAAATCATCGAAAAATTTAAGGAAGTCGGCGGTGTCCACACCAGTTACGTCTAACAACGCTTTTGTCCGGATAGCATAGTTTTTTCGCCTTCTGAACCTCATTATATGACGGATAAATGCTTTTCCCCATTGACCTGACAATGTTGTATTGATGCCTTGTAAGCTTAGCATTGACAAGTGCGTTAACACCTAAAATGGATGTCGTTGTGGAGTAAACAAATTCAATTTTGAATCGAGTGATCATGATGGTGGGTTTATGGATAAATCGAGGAGCATGGTACAAGTACGACCCTGAAAAAGAAACAGAAATCCGGAGACGCACCGAGGTAGCCTTTGTTCCTGATAAAACCGGATTCTACCTTGATAAAAATAAACAAGAAATTTTTAATATAAACTTTAAAAAATACTTATATTTTACAATTATTATTTTAAAAAGCACCAGGGATATGTACTCGTATGACTTGTAAGACAAATTTGCGACTTCAAATAAAAACAAGAAAACATGAAACTACAAGAAAAAAAAGAATCTTTTTAATATAAACAATACTTATATTGGTATAATTCTACTTATATTCTGGTTTAATTCTATACCAGAATTTCTCCACAGTCTCTTGGAAAAATTATTCCGGAGAACTGCGAGGCCCTCTGCAGAGTTCTGGAGAAAGATATGAAGGTAACTTAAAACAATATAAATTTAATTTTGTTATCCATTCAAAAGGTTTCATTAAAAGTAGACAAAAAATGTCCAGCTGTTTTCTTCTTTGTGAGAATTTGAGTTTTGTTCAGTTTGCATGTATGGTACATAGACTAATAATACAATACTGATATAGATACGCCACTCTCCCGTTTTTTCGAAAAAAGAAAGCGCCGCAGCGGCATTGTAACCAACTACATTTCGCGCCAGAATTTAAACCTCAGTCTTCCACTTCCCGTACTTTTGATTTGTTTTTATTCTTTAAGCTGTTTACCCTAAAAAATTTGATATTTTAAATTGTAGGTTGAACAAAATTGCATGAAAAACAACAGGGTTGAAAGAAAATACGAAAAAAAATATTACCTTTCTATTTAACATGTACATAATAAATTTAATAATGTATATTTAATTTAATAAATTTTCTAAATAAGATTTAAAAACCTTTAACATAATTTCATTTCATGTTTTTAACAGAAACCAAAATTTACGACATTATAAACCGAAACGTGAGCATAAATTTGAGCTCTATAGCGGGGCGTCGCGTGGCCGCGCGTGTTAAGGCAAACATTGCGATACGGCGTTCATCAATGGGTCCAGGGTTCAAAGCGGGCGGTCCCAAATTGAACCCAATGTACCTAAATGAACTTTTCCGACGGAAAACACCACTGACGCGAGGGTGATATAACCTGAGTAGTTGAAGACGCCCTCGTAAAAAAAAAATATAGCGCCAGCTTCTCGAACTTGCCGTAATCTTGTCGAACTGGAAAGCCGAGAGGGATCTAAAACCGACCATTAAATATATTAATTTGCTATTAAATGAAATCTTACTTTACTCCGAGTGGCGACATGAGAAGTACTTGAATGATCTTTTTTCGATAACGTGTCGACCCATCCTCCCAATGGCTCATAAGTATATTGTACATGGTCTGACATACCCTCCATGGGCTCTGTCAACGAATGGGGAGTAAACATGGCTGTTCCTGGCCCTCTAAGTGGAGACGAAAGAGTATCCTCCATGGGGACCTTAACGTCCTCTAAATTTGACCATGTTAAGGGCCCTCGGTAGCTCGGTGTGTAGCGTGAAAGACTCCGGTGCAGAAATTCTAATCCTTTCATGGGTTCGAATTCTGTGGGGGGCCCGGGATTACTTATCTCGAAAAATGTAAATATCAATGGAAACGCGCCGTCCACGACACCTTAAAATAAGGTAGTTTGACGTAAAGCCTAATGTCATAAAAATGCTCCTAAAAGGGATTGACATTGATATTTATTTATTTATTTGACCATGTTGGCTCAACTGTAAAATATAATATTAAAAACAACTAAATTAAAAAAAAAAGTTGAGTCATAAAAATGCTCCTAAAAGGGATTGACATTGATATTTATTTATTTATTTATTTATTTATTTGACCATGTTGGCTCAACTGTAAAATATAATATTAAAAAACAACTAAATTAAAAAAAAAAATTTGAGTCAAGATTTTGAATCGTGAATGGGCTCATTACTATGATGTCTTACTTCTGTCTGACGTACCTTCTGTTGACTCACTTTCCAAGTAGCGCATATTAGACTGCATGTGAGACTCGTCATGCATTTCAGGAAGATGGCATGTAGCAAACTTCCTTTTTTTAATGCCTTTGTCCCTGGAGAGCGGCAGAAGTGAGAGAAGTGAACATCACACACTTCGTATCGTGAAAAGTTCACTTCAGGTGCCAACAGTTTGTTGTTTCCAACACGTTGGATCCATATTTTACGAGTCTAAAACATTAAAATGCACAATTTTATTAATGTTTTTAATATTTACAGTTTATAGGCCATGGGGCTTCTTTTCCTTATTGGGAATCTTACATTTTCATCTCTAGGAAATGATCTGTAGACTACATCGAGTGCACCTTTCGTACAACAACCGGGCACACAACAACGATGGCCACGTTTACAAAGCAGAGACAAATGATATAATACTGATTGAAAAGGAGCAACGATCAAATTAGCAATTCTCACGCAATTGTAAACTAACCCTCAATGCTTCTAACGGACTTCACAAGTTAGCCAACATTTTTTTAAATTAGACTCATGAGTACTAATTACTTTATATAAAAGTTCATTAGATATTTTTTTATGTTTAGAATAAAGCCGCGTCTCCACTGACCGAACAAGTTCGGCGAACAGTGTTTGGTGGAGGTGGGTCGTGCTCGCCGAACATTGTTCGCTGTTGGCTTGGTGGAGACGTCTTCTAGAACGTTTCGGAGAGAGCGGTTGGAGGTCCCGATGTTTGCTCCACATGTTTCGCTTACAGACCGAACATTTCAGTGCTCTGCCTTGTGATTAAAGCGCGAAATACTGAATAAATAGTTTAAAACGGTTAAAATAGTTTAAAATAGATTTTAAGATTTATTTTAAAATAGATTTTAGTTTAAATAGTTTAGCAATATGAGTGATTCAGCGGAGATCGAAAATAATCTTGACTACTGCTGGGTGTTTTCACGTACTCAGCTAAAGCTGATATAAGGACTTTACACACGTTCGGGACTATTTTTGAAATGCTTTGTTTTGATATCTTAAAAAGGTACATCAAAGTTGTGTACGAATCAGCAGCAGCAGCTATACATGCTAATAGCGACGACGACGCTGTATTGATGCGCTCATCACTTTGCTTTATCACTTTATGCTTATCACTGCTTATCACTTTACTCAATTGAAAACAAAACAACCCGAACGAACATTGATTTGTTTGCCGAAAAAGTTCGACGAACATGTTTGGTCAACTTCTGAGGAATGTTCGTCTGTTTTTGTGTTCGCCAACACTGTTCGCCGAACTTGTTTGGTCAGTGGAGACGCGGCTTAATAACGAAAATAATATCTAAACTTGTAAAACAAATTGCGTCGTCAAAAAGAAAAACTGTAAAAACATTACGGGAGGGCATCTAAAAGAATCGACATTAGCGCGCCGGGTGCCATCGTAACGGAACTAAGCTTTCCCCTCTGAAAAATAACACCCCCCGTCTATCAGTGCGTACCCTGATGGTATGTGAGCCTGTGCAATTGGTGAGGGAGGTTGATAGTTATTTTGTGGGCTATATGCACACGCCATATGCATAGCGTCGAGAACGTTTATGGATGTTTCTGTCTCATCTTCGATATCACAAAAATTTTCGGACAACGTAGGTTTTGTACTTGCATTTTAGGGCTTGGATTATCCCTTGATCCAAAGTCTGCAGGTTGGGAGGCAAGAAAATCAATTTTACCCACTTGGAGTGTCGTCTTCTTCAGGCTGTGTGCTAAGCAGTTGTCAATGAACAAGGCGACATGTTTTTTCATTTGCCGCTCGAACTGAATGACCCATTCTTCGAATAGGTCACATGTCTGTCATCCATGCTTTCCGATTGGCTGTGTATTCAACAGGCAAAGAATGGACATCCTTCAGACAACGTGGGATTTTTTGATTTGCCGATCAGTAATGGTTTAACTTTTTCTGTTTCCGTCATGTTGGCTGCCAACAACATACCCACCCCTTTCTTTGCTATGCTTCACGCCGTGGCACTTGTCGCCTTTAAAACCAAAAGATAGTTTGGCTGGCACGATAAGGTTTGGTCCTTCCTTCGTATCTTCCACAGACGGATAAGCTACGTTTTTTCTTCATCCTTAGAATGAGCACCCACGTCAAATGAGCTATCGGTGACCCGACGAACCTTTCTTCTGTTGTTCACAAATCGAACCTCACATCATCATCTTCATCGGTGACTTGATTGTTACAGAGCGACTCTTCACCAATCGAATGTAACTGTAATGGTTCTTCCAGACGAGCGTCAAAGCTGCTATCTGCTATCTGTAATCCGTGCCACATTACGACGTAAAGTTGCTTTCTCCAAGGTTACATCACTCACATATGAGAATTCAACAGATGGGCCAGTTGCTGCTTCAACAAGGATTGATTCAACCCGAGCAAGCACATCAAGCATCTGTGCTCTTGATACAGGCCTCATACCCGATCTGGGACTTAATGTTCTGAAGTTTCTTTCTTCCAATTTGATTGTGATAACTTCCGAACTGTTTGGTCTTAATTCAACATTGAGAGGATGGAAAATGGTGACCCCATTTCCAGTAACCATCACTGCCCGGTCACCGTATCTTATAGTCTCTGTTGGATTGCTGTCTATGAATCGTAGTGAAAGATAACTCTCCACCGTATGATAATATCTGGTCGCCAGTAACTTGCGAAGGGAGTGACCAGAGCGTCGCTCTGAACTCGATGACGCTAAATCCAATCTCACTCATTCTAAAATTAGGATAAAGCTGCTCTCTCAACGTTTCGTTTTCCATCAGACAAAGTAAAACCGTGGCTGTCATCCAAAATGGTGATTGGGACAGGGGTATAAACAAATCCCCACTACGGCATTCTTTTGTTTGCCCAAAACAGTAACATTCAGTACATCCCAATTCATTCTCTGCAGAGAGATGGAAAGAGCCTCTTCTACATTCGTTACATCTATCTCCAACTACGTTTGCCTGCAAAGAAGTTAATGCTGTGAGTGTTAATTATTTCAAAATAAGTTGTTTCTAATAATCCCACCAAAAGCCATATCATCAGATAAAACTCAAGTTCTAACTACCTTACAGGAGCACCGGCCATTAATGCATTCTTGAGATGTACTTCCTCTTGGATCACATTGGCAGCGCCTCCTTCAGAGACGCAGACACCATTGACCATCCTATAGCCATCAATGCATTCTTCACATTTTGGACCTTGTGTATTGTCGCGGCAATCCTAATATCATGTTATTGTTTAAAACAAAAAATTTAGGGCAACATTCTTACAATGCATTCTTTGGTAACAGGGTCACATTCATCAGAATGTCCATTGCAGCTGCACCGCTCACATGTACCGAGATAAATTCCAATATCTGTTCGGCAAAACCAGGAGCACAATCTTCACAAGATGTACCTGTGTAGCCTTCAGGACATGAGCATTCTTCAACAGCCAACGCTCGTTCACGACCGGTGTTACGGTTAGTTGCAGTATCCATAGCTATAGATATCAAAGCTGCTTTAACAGTGTTGGTCGTATATGTTGCTTTAATATAAATAGACTGGATGTCGGATAATGCCATTAGGAATGTTTCACGGTCTGCATCTCCACCATCGTCTCTCTGCCAAGCGGTTTCAACAAGTGGAACAGCAACACTAACTTCTCTACCATGGTCTATTCTCTGCTGTGAAAAGTGGGATAGTTTAATGCCATTGATGCTGTTCATAATGACATCCGCTGCGTTGTTTTTGGAACTCTGACCACCGGGAGCAGGAGTGTAGTTGATTTTATAAGTTAAGTCTCCACCATATGACGTGACTTTGTCTTCCAAAAATGTCGATGGAAGGACCCAATAATAAATCTGAAACATCAAATGATAAAAAGAAAAAAAAAAAAGTAGTCAAACCTCTTGATTGAACGGTCGAAAACAAGCTGACCGTCTTCGATGTTTGCTTCAACTTGGGCACTTGGATCAGACAATGGCGCAAGCCTGAAACCGTGGTCACTCCTCATAAAGTTTAAGTAAATCTGGTCTCGATAAAGATCTGAGCTCCGGCATTCCTGTGCCACACCCATGCAGAAACATGGCAGGCAACCTGACTGTTCGACCCAGATAAGAAGAACGAGTTCGGCTTGCATTGATCACAACGGTCACCAGTGGTCAAAGACTAAACAATAAATTATTAAACCAAATAGTCAAAAATTCAAAATAGTTACCGTAAACCAGAAAGCAAAATAAAAATACCAAAATACAATTAAAATAAAAATCAAATTTTTAACATGAACCAGTTTAAAGCCTTCCTTGGAACTAAATATTTCTGCAATAACCTTAACCTTCTAAATATCGAGTTGCAAAAACGCAAATTGGCTAGCCAATTGTGACTTCCTCTTGGTTCCAATTGAAAGACTTTTTTTGGTCTACTAAGCTATTAAAAGTACTAACCTTACATTGGCAACGCCCAGAAGAATCTGTTGTATTATACCTTGAACCAGCACTACTGCATTGCTCTTCTGCAAAATAAGATTTAAATATTATTTTTTCCTAATCTTTTGTTAAGTTTCAAACCTCTTCGACAGTAGTTGCCTGGCTCCATCGGGTTTCCAGTGTATCCATAATCGCATCGTTCACATCGCCGCCCTAAATACCCTATGGGACAGTCACAGGTCACTTGATTGTCTGAATCAAGCCGACAAGACTGAGCAAACCTAAAAAATTATTTGTATCAATTTGGACTTACTTTTTTAGCATATCATTACTGATTTTCTCCGGATGTGAGTGGGCATGGGCATCGCTGGCATGGGATCCCGCGATCTGGAGCGCCATATTCCTCGAGGGCAGGCCTGCTCTGTGCACACACCAAGAGATCCACCTTCTCGTCTATATCCAGGAGCGCATTTCTTAAATAAGAAAAAAATATGAGTTTAACTTTGGTACATCACTAGTTACTTCACAGGATTGTCCTTGATATCCAGCAGGGCATCGACATTGCTCCACATAGGCAGCTTGACCTTGTCCTGTATTGGCAACACTGGCAGAATCTATTTGTATATTCATGATTGAGGTCTGTATTGCAGGTCCTTCATAATATTGCGTCCTTATTAGAATGTTTTCAACATTTTCCAGTACTGTCATAATGTCCGCTCTAGTCGCTGTCCTCTCTCGACCTCTTTCAATTAGATCCCATTCTCCTTGGAATATTCTGATAGATACTTCCTGATCAATACTGTTTCGTGATGATATTATGAATGGTTTCGAAACCAAAATTTTTCCGTTGCCCTAAAATTAATTATAAAAAAATATAAATAATAATATAATGATAGCCATACTTGGATTATGACATCTGGAATTTGAAGAAGTGGTTTCCAGCTTTCTTCATGAGATGTGGAGAGTTTGTATTTGATGTAGCCGCCAAATGAGTTAAGCTGGTTGGAGTGATAGGAGTCTGGGAAGACATAGTATTGATAGATCTCTTCACTGTCACGTCCACCACTTTGAGCTGAGATTCTGAATCCATCTTGACCAGGAATGACGTATCTTTGAACAGGGGATGTCTCGAGCATGTTTATTTCATAATTTCCGTTGATTTTTCGTACAGGTACAAGTCTGTAGTCGTTTCTCGGTGGGGGGAGTTGATAAACAAAGAGATCCGCGCTGGAGCATTCAGTAGCTTTTCCGAAGCAAAAGCAACTGAGGCATTCGTCTTGGCGGGTTGCTAATGCGTTAAAAGTTCCTGGTCTGCACACATGCCCGCGTGAGACGACTTCAACGTTTGTATCATGGTCGTAGAAAATGGGCAGATTTCGTTGAAGAACTTCGCATGAGTATGCTCCAGCGTCTTCTCTCCTCATATTCGGGCAGACCAAAGTCCCAACACCGTCAACACTGGTTTCTTTACATTTCTTCGGAACGTGTCGCCAATTCAGCCTCCAAGTAACTCTGGGAGTCGGAACCCCAGTGGCCGAACACTTTAAGATGAGTGTCTCTCCCTCTTGGACTTCAACCCTTAAGTCTAAGTACGGTGGAATAAATCTTGGCTTGTCTAAAATTTGGTATTTTGATTTAAAAATGGAAAATTGTTATTTTACTTAAACTTACAGCAACCAATTTCATCGCTTCCGTCTTGACACTCAGGAGAGTTATCACATCTGAAAGCTGAAGGTATGCAAAAGCTATCTGAGGCACATTCAAACTCCCATGTGTAGCATGTACCTAAACAAAAATTAAACTAACAACGTTATAATAGCAAATTCTAACCATTTTTGCGTTGTCCACAGTTTCTTTCATCGGAGCCATCAACGCAATCAGCCTGACCGTCACACCACCAAGATTTGATAATACATTCTCGGTTATCGCACCTTTGCTGGTTTGGCTCACACAGATCTGTCCTTGAGCCTAAAATTTACCCAAGTTAAAATTTTTTTAAACTCGATGTTTGAAATTAATGAAGATACCAAACGGCGATATGAAAAAAATAAAATAAAAAGGCCTCACTCGAACATCGGTATTCGTCGCTTTTATCCGCACAGTCGTTCTTACCGTCGCAAACTTGCGATTTTTTAATACATTGCCTGTTAAAACATGTTGCCTCATCTGCCCTACAAGTAGTCCTCGGAGGCGCTAGTGTTGGCCTCGTATCTAAAAAAAAGAAGAAAAGAAATGACAAAATACCATAAAAAATAAAAATGTTCAAGTTTTGCAAAGTCTAAGTGCAATTGCCAAAAAAGCCTTATAATGTGCTATCTTTTTCAACTAGTCTCCCACCTCATTATGATGTACCGCCAAATAGCTACAGCTAGAAGTACAGTACTGACACAAGAAGTACAAGTACTCCAACTGCAACGATAGCAATTTAACAGAACTGGTACTACTAATAAGTAGCAGTAAGGACGGTAGTTATAGCATATACAATGTACAGGTATGGAACCTGATACAAGTACAGTATATTAATGAGGTTGAAAATTTGTGTTTTGTTTTGAACACATAGTGCGTGACGGTTTTCTACGTGATAAGCACATGCTTTATGCTCATCTTTACTCACCAATTATTTTTCTATTAATATTATTTTATTAAAACCCCAGGCTCGGTCATAAAGAAAAATATAATTTTTATTGTTAATACATCGTTTAATTTAAATGTAGGGTTTTGTTAAACCCTAGATAAGTTACTTTACCTGTTCTGTCGACTTGTTTTTCAGTTAAAACACCGTATTTCCATGCAAAAGGCGAATTGGTTAAATCCGTTAAATTTGCTGCTTGCACATAAATTTAAATACTATACTTAAACCTATTAGAACCCATAATAAAAGGAAGAGAGAGAGAGAGAGAAAAAAAAGGGGGGAAAAAGGCACTTTAAAAGGGACATAAGAAGCTCATTATTCATCATAAAATAGAATAGTGGGTAAAAAATGAATTTTCCCTACATACAAGTGGGAATCTCTTTAATCATATTGTATGCAATTGGCCTTGGTTAGTAGATAAAAGTTTTTTGACAACTTACATGGCACTACTTGGAGGAATACGCTGACACGGGCGCCTGGAGTGTTTGGAGGGACATTTAGCGCTTCACAAATGTAAGTACCGTCTTCTCCCATCTAAGCAAACAGTCATCTTCATTTCGTATATTGTATTAACAACACTCACCTGAATATTTGGTATTTCAAGTCGACTTCCGCTATAACGTGATTGCCGTGGCATCTTTTGACCATTCCCACGAATCCAGTGGACAGGATACCTACCATCTCCAGTATCACGGCATTGAAAAACTACTTCCTCACCTTAAAAAATTATTTAAAAAATAAATATAAATAAAAGAATAGTGACTTAGGTAGGTATTTGTTACCTTGTGTTACTTGTTAGCATATTAAAAAAATATTTTCATTATTAATTTTTAAAAAAATTAAAATTAACAATTTTAAAAAAAGTAATGTAATAAAATGCCTAAAGGCCAACATAATACTATAACATTGTCAATAGTAGGCAAAAAACCAACTATTCAGTATTATTATTTTATTTAAAAAAAGTAATGTAGATTCTACTTAAAAATAACCTTTAAATCAACTAACCTTGTTTGATGGTTAAGTGGGTAGGAGTCGTTACTAAATTGATTTGAGGTAATCCACTACTGGAAACTAAAAAGATAAATAATTTTAAGAACAGAAATATTTAAAATTCTTGTTTGCATACTGCAGTTTTCTTCATCAGAACGATCGTTGCACTCGAATCGTTTGTTGCAAATCGCAGACTCCGGGACGCATTGTTGCCCTGACCTGCAGCTAAACTCTCCTGGCCTACAACGTGTATACCTGTCTAAAAAAGAAATAAATATTTTTAAAAAATAATAGGTACGTATTAAATTTTTTAAAAAAGTACATAAAATTACAAAAAAAAAAAAAAAAAAAAACTCTTATTACCACCGCAGCTGTATTCGTCAGAACCGTCCTGGCAATTTGGTTCACCATCACAAACATAACTTCGGTCAATACATTGGTTTCCACTCCGGCAAGTAAATTCATAACTCTGGCATGCAGGAAAAGTAGGTGGTGGTGGTGGTCGTGGTGGCCGATACGGCCTTCGAGTCGTATATACGATAGTATTGTTGTCTAATATTAAATAATAAAAATAAAAATGAAATAAAAAATAAGTAAAACAAATAAATAATAAACAAAGAATAATAATAAATAAATAAAAAATGATAAAAACTACTATATTTAAACTTATACTTACTGCAGTCTTCTTCATCAGAACGGTCGCCACAGTCGTTCGCACCGTTGCAGCGAAGGTAACTTGGAATACAGCGATCATTTCCACACTTGAATTCATTCCTTTTACACTCCTCTGCAATGAAAGATAAAATTAATTTCAAATTTAATAATTTACCAAAAGATTAAGATAAAAACCTTCCCATACCTGAATCCTGTGCATTAAAATTTTATCAAGTGCCCAAAATAGACTGTACAAATTTATTTTTCGGTCTAAATACTCAAAAATCTATTTTTAACCTCTACAGACTATTTTGTATATAAAAATTCTAGTCAAAAGCATGCGTTGGTGCCTTTTTTTAAAAATTCTTTTAAGGTTAGTATTGTTATTGATTGACTTTTAAAGAAAGGCATCAATAGTTTTTCGGTGTTTTCCCCCACAAGCTACTCACTGCAGGCGAACTCGTCGCTACGGTCGCCACAGTCAGGGATCCCGTCACAAATTTTGTTCTTCCGAACGCATTTCTGATCGTCGTAACATCGAAAGTCGTCCGCCGCGCAGTACGCTACAAGATAGAGTCGGAGACGTCTCAATAAAAGGAAGTTTATAAGCCTAAACAAGGTTTATAACCTCCAAACATTGAGGACGACGGACCTTTGTGTTATCATCGATGAAGACTGATAACAAAATACTGTTGCCATTCTGTATGTTAAGACTCATTGAGCCTGTACCTATCGATTGGGAAAATTCATTCATACTGGGTTATTGCCAAAGATAAAGGAAGGTTCACAAATCGTTTGTGATATGAGGTGTTCTTAATCTTGGAATTATTCAGGGAGAAGGTTATAACCTTCTATAATAAGCAGATATCACTTTCCAAAATGGCGAACAGTATAAGGTCTTTTTTGTTTGTTTAAGATACCTACCTGGGCAGTCCTCCTCGTCACTTTTATCCTTACAATCTGTCACGTTATCGCACACATATTCCTTGACGATGCAGCCGCCACTCTTACACTTGAACTCAGTCGAAAAGCAATCCGTCACCTCTGTCGGAAAAGCATTACGAACGCCCAGAATAAAAAGAAAGCAAGAACACAGACGCCCAAATTATTAAATAAAAATAAACATCATTAGTATTTTTTAGCATTGTTTGTAAGCAGTCTACTATATTTACAGTTGAGTAGCGAAGCTTTAAGCTTCTAACGCTACCCTATATTTTACTTCTTTAGTTCATTAGTTATTTTTTTAAATATTCATCTTACCGCATCCTTGTTCGTCTTCTCCAGATGGACAATCGGCAATTTTGTTGCAGTTTTTTTCCGAAGGTATGCACGTCCCATCTAGACAACGGAAATCGTCGCTCGAACAATCTGAAAAAATTTAAAGAATTGTTACAATATGAAAAAATTGAAGGAGATCAAATTATCGAAGATTCCGATATCCATAGTTTTCCCAATGAATCGCGACGTAGATCTGGAACAACAAACCTCAAATGGTGCTCTCAGTCAACATGGATTTGAAATTTTGATCCACCAACAATAACTGACAATCAAGGATCCAGTTATAATAATTATAACTGAACTTCAAAATTCTAATTATTAGAATTATTGTATCTATATATGTATGAAATACGAGTATCTATTAGTAAAACTCAGGAGCGGATTTTGTAAGGGGCATATATTTAGTCGCTTTGAAGGTCCTCTATCGGATTACAATGGACCAGACAAAAAGATCCGTGTCTGCAAACAAAAACTGGAAAACAAGTTTCACAGACAGCGCCACTTGAGAGGAGTTGATATCCATTTTACGATCCGAGTAAAACGTCGAAAACTCTCCTACCTTTACTGCAGTCTCTTTCGTCGGACTCGTCGTTGCATTGAGCCATGCCATCGCATCGGTAGATTCGGTTGATACAGATGCCGTTATCGCATCGAAAATGACCGGTGCATTTTTCATCAACTAGGTAAAACTTTTATTTTAGGAAAAGATTTTTTTTTTAAATTTTTCGGGACGGAACAAAAGATGACGGCACAGAAGTTGCGAAAAGTTTTATATGTACATTTTTTAATTTACGGAAAAAACTTACAACAGTCATTTTCGTCGGAACCATCCAAACAATCTTTGTGACCATTGCATCTGAATTTTTAGTAATACAATGACCATCGGAACATCTAAATTGATTTTTGCATGTTTCATCTAATCCATAAAATGAAGAGCCGAGATTTTTGTTAGTAATAAAATAATATTATATTAAATTAATTTTATCATTAATAAATAAAACTCAGGTGAGGACAGGATACGGCCAGAGATTTCGAGAGGGGCAGATATTATTGTTGTAGATTTAAAGGTGCACAATGGAGGCAGCAAGAATACCAGGATTAATGCCAAGCACTGAGGGTCTTACTAGACATTCAAAGGATTATCATTTATGATAGTAGACCAGGGAAAGGAGAACCGATTGAGAACGACCGTGCCCAGTCTGCGCCTGAGAAAATTTTAAAAAATTAAAAAAAAATTACCGGAACAAAGTCTTTCGTCTGATTGGTCGTCACAATCTGGGCGTCCGTTGCACTTTCACTTATGTCGATACACTGTTGGTTTTCACAAGTCCATTCCGTAGCTGGATCGCAGGCTGCAAACAAAAATTAATTTACCTTTTGTAATAATAATGATCGCCATATCTCTAACGCAATTGTCGCGTTCACCATGTATGGCACCATTCGATACGTGCGATCGTTACTATATTGGAAAGTTTAACCAATGGTAAGCTATTTACAGGTTAGTTCTTTGCATGCACAAAACTTACGACAATCTTCTTCGTCGGTACCGTCCGGGCAATCTTCGACTCCGTCGCAACGTAATTTTATATTTAAACAAACCCCCGTCGAAGGACAAGCGATTCTACCGGGACAAACCGGCTGATAGTTTTCTACAATTTTATTTATGTAAAATTCATAAAGGAGATTTTGAAAAAAAAAAAAATCATCTTCGTCGTGTTCAAAGTTTAAACCATTTTAAAAAGAATTAAGCTGAAATGATCTACAAAACAAAGAGGCCTCTTGAGAAGCACATGAACCTCTGCCATTTATCAAAAGGATGATCCCGGGGATCAACCGTCTTTTCTCTGCCTACACAACGAGAGAAAAGAGTGATTAATAACCCAAATGTATTAGTTATAAATATTTATTTATTTTTTTAATTTTTACAACTTCCCGAATTTAGTCTTTCGAAAAGATAGGAAGGATTTCTTTTTTTTTTCGGGGTCTTCTTGATTTATTCAAAGAGGGTGAGAACGGGGATGAGGTTTCCGGCTTGACAATAGCCCACGGATTTTGAAGGATTAAAACAAAAGAGGAAGTTGAAAAGGTATTATAATGTTTATTAATCATCCGCGATCTTTACATTTCAAAAAGAAAAAAATCCTGAACATTTTAGATTTAAAAAACTAATGAAGAAGACTTTTTATAGGTTCTTATTTTTGTGTTTGTTTGGTCGTAAAAGAAAAACAAGGAAAAAACACCTAAATGAGTAAACTATATTAAGTCAAATATCTTTTCAGTGAGGAAGCGCCACTAGCGTCTCACGTACAAATTTCGAGGTTAATTTTGAAATTTTAATTAACTTAACGGCCTCCGCATTTTTTTCGTTCTCATCATTCAAGAAATACGCGAAAGACGGGAGAAAAAGATCGTTTAAAATGAATTAAAGACTGTAAATCCTTAAGGAGGATATTACGGGTGGTAATGTGGATTTGAAAAGACGTGGGGGCGCTATTTTTTTTTTGTTTTTTTAATCTCGAAAAACGGAGTGAGAAAGAAAAGGGGGCGATATTAAAAAGAATGTACCATCTTCCCTTCCAAACTTTTGAATAACTTACTAAGAAAAGCAAAAATTGAAAATAATTTTTAGAATGGAAAAAAATAAATAAAAGATAAAAAAAAAGAGTTATTAGTGAATTGGACACAGCAATATAACTTGAGCCTCCATCTGGGCCAACTCCCGAGAAATAGCTTTGACTTAACAATATGTTTCAAAATTTTTATATTACTAATACCACTTTTATTATAATTATTATTTATTTATGTTTTAAAGGTATAACGCTGTAAAACAATTATGAAAGGGCCGAAATCAAGTCTCATTATTGTCCCGGGTTAGATTTCATAGAACAATTAGCAAGTCCGGTTTCGCCTTTCGTCTTCATTAATTTAATGACGGAAACGTTGAATATAATCGGGTTTAAGAGAGTGGATTTGCGGTAATTAAAGTGTTTTAAAAAAGTATTTGAAAACCGATAGCCTGGGGTAGGTACCCGGAAAAAAAAGGAGGGGTTGTTGTGGATGTAATCAAGTTGTAGGCGGAGTAGGTTGACTTAGAGCTCATACCCCGAATTGCTTTTCTTAATGCGGAGGAATACCCGAGGAAAACATATTTAACAGGTTTCTTACCGAGGATGAACGACGAGAGGCCGGAGGTTCGCGGGAAATCAAGTTAGAATTCGCGGAACCGAGGGATTTATCACGTGCGTCTTTTTAATAAAGACGAATACGCACGAAGTTTTAATTGAGAGTACCGAAAAACCCCTATGTTCGTGAGAATGGCGTTGCATCAGAGCCATAAAGACTAAAATAAGATATTGAAGAAAGAATGAAAGAGGAGGTTGATTGTAGTCTTCTTCAAAGTCGTCTAAGTTTTCCCAATGGTAGACGTAAAATAGCCAATGGCGGCTGCTGGGTTTGCTTGGTGCACTCCGGATACTGTACTGTGAAGGATTTTATTTGTTGTAGTATCTGGAAAAAATTTTTTAGGTACACAGCCCGTAGACTATGATAGTCAGATCAAGGCAGCATAGAGAAATCCCAGATATCGCTTATGCGAGAAAAAAGATTACTGTCAATGTAAGTTAAACCCTAAGCTTTTCTTTATAGAATTTTCGAAATTCTAAAAAAAAATTTTTTGAATAACGGAAAAACACGTAAAAAATGAAGGGAGGAAAACGTCGGTTTTATAATGTCGCCTTTTTAACGACTCGAGGGCAAATGAGGTAATTAGTCGAGTACCCTAAAGAGATATTTTGGCTTAGAAAGAGGGGAAAAAAATACATAACAAAAAATTTAGGGCAAGATTTAAAAAAAATCGAAAAAACTGACGTTTTACGTGAAAAAAATATTCCCTAGATTCGGATAAAAGGGACATCGAAGTTTTCTTGAATAATTGATACAGCTAAGTGAGAGAGGGGAAAAAAATCCTACGATTATGTGAATAGAGGAAAATTCTTCCGGAGATACGAGAGAGGATTTTTTCTTTTTTATTATAAATTTTATATGTATAAAACAACATGACTCTTCTCGTTTTAACGAACGCGATATTAAGTTACCAATTTATTTTAAAGAAAAAAAAATCTTTCTTACGTTTCCGGAACTAAAATTAATTTTTTAGTAGGGGAAATAAGGATGAAAAAATAAGGGTGCAAATTAAAAGAGTTTTTTGGTTAAACAATATGAAAGCGATTCCATTCATATAGAAAAAGGCTCAAATTCAACTCAAATTGAAAACTCGAGTTTTTAAACGATTGAAATGCAAAACGTGATTTATAAACGCGATTAAGAACGGAAAACAGTCCGTTTGGGAGTTATTTAATTTAAATATTCAGAAAACCGACAAGACCGCCCTCCGGTGTTTAACTTGAACATTAAAATACCCCCGCGTCCACCTTGAAATGAAAGTTTCAAAAGAGAAACATTGAGAAAACGTCTTTAAATCACCGTACATTTGAATATTTCCTCATCTTATTTATCGTCCCTTTGTTTTAGTCAATTTCATTACGATTTCTTTTCGCATGCGGTTCTTTTTTGTGTGCTCTTTTCCTCCCTCTTCTTTTCTTACTCAACAGTAACTACATTCCCGTTGACATCCCCCTTGATGTATTGTCCCTGCACAGTCTCTTATTGGATACATCAATATCAATATCATGTCTTACCTTCAAAAGACGAAAATAAGAGAAAAAACCACCATATTTGGGTTACAATTTTTTGAATTTTTTATCAATTATGTTGTAAAAGAGTCAAGTATAAATTCATGAGCCGATATATGACCAATAAATTCGACCCCTTTGAAGGGTGGAGAAAACTCGAGAGGGCTTCTTTTTTTTTCTTCTTCTTTTTGAATGTATGAGACCGTCTTCTTTTAGGTTTATTCCGGTGTCGACCCTTTTACCGTAGAAAATATACAGGGAATTAAAAAGTGTGGGGAATTGCTCGAAATAAAACGTTTTTTAGAGTTATCATGTTGAATAAGCCAAGCGGAGTAAAATAGCATAAATTGGGAGGTCGAAAAATAGTTGAGAATAGAGAGTGCCTACATCTCGTCCGAAAGTATTCTCATCCTAAAGTATTCTCGTCCTAAAAATATGTGTAAAATAAAATATTACTTAAAATTAAATGAAATGTATTCTCATCCGAAAGTATTCTCGTCCTACTGTCTTCTCGTCCTAAAACTAACGTACAAAATGGCTGCGTCGGAGAAATGCGGCAGCGTTCCACGCCAGCAAATTTTAAACTCCTTTTTGCGCCTACCGAGCTCATCATCCATCCCAGGACCGCCTACAGGGTGAGAAAATCCTCGCGAGAGAAAAAAATTAACCCCCTTTTGTCATAAAACGAGCACATCCTCGCGAGAGGAAAATAATTAACCCCCTTGTGTCACAAAACGAGCTGATCCTCGCAAAAATAAACAAACAAACCGACCGTGACTTGCTGGGGTGGAACGCTGCCGCATTTCTCCGACGCAGCAGTTTTTGTACGTTAGTTTTAGGACGAGAAGACAGTAGGACGAGAATACTTTCGGATGAGATGTGTGCCCCCAGAATAGATAGCAAAATCGGCCGAAAACCATCCGAATCTCATTTTCGGCAAAATTTCAAAAACAAAAAGCTCTCTCGGGAAAAGAAAAACTAATTGAAAATCTTCAGCCAAAAAAAGAAAATTTAAAGTAAACAATAGCCAAAAGCATATTTTTCCACCAAAATCGAATGAAGCCTCAGAGGGCAATACACCCTCGGAGACGCTGATTTAAAATACTTATCTAAAAATCGAAATTTGGAAGACTAAAAAAGTGTATTAGAGAAACGAATGAATATTAAACGAGGGAGTATTAAGGTAAGACGTATTTTTACATAAAATTTAATTTTGAAGAACCTACGTAAGGAATTTTTTTAAATTAAAAAACTGGTTATTAATTTTGTTTTTAAGTGCTTCGACATGATTTCATCTGTTGACAAAATTAATGAAGAAAAAAAATTAATTAGATAAACAAATCAGTGTAAAAGAGCTTAAGACATTTTTTCCTTCCCCTCTTTTCCTTTCTTAGCATCGTCCATAAACGTGTCCAACTCATTTAGGTTAATTACGAAAGCTCTTCACTCACCAGACGAAAGGGGGTGGTTGTGGAGGAGGAGAATCTCCTTTTTTGACGGTGTTTTTATTAAAAGGAAGAACGGCCACGGGAAGTCTTCTAAGAGCTTATTAAAATCACGGACGGTTATGGCCGGAGGAGGGGACGAGAAAAACTTTTTTCGAAAATTATCGTCAGACCTTAAGTCAACTGAATGGTTTACGGCGTGCGGTCACCGGGGGAAGATTATTAAAAAAGCTTCTTAGAAGATTAACTAAATATTAGAAAATAATCCCGTCATTGAATGTCACGAAGTATAATCACGAGTGGAGATTTTTAAAACGATTATAAAAATCAAGATTCACGGGGAAAGAAAAAAAACATGAATTTTTTCGCATTAAAGAGAGAGCTAAATGGCAAACATGATTTTGTGTCCAGATCCAGATTATCGAAGAAACAAGTTCCGGTACTTTTCGGGCTTTGGCGTGATGGGAATATTTCTTGTTAATGCCCTAAAATTGTCGAGGAAGATTTATAATTCAGCAATTCTTTTTCCATAAAAATTAACCCACACCGGAAACCATCTCTCGAAAGAGTACAAGTGGTAATACTATTCATTTTTGAAAAAGTTTGTCGGGATTGGAATATTTTTTTGGTTTAAGGGAGAAGAGGGTAACACTGTAAGTGTCTCCCTTAAGGTGCTTCCTCTCTGCTGGCACTCTTCACTTCTACACACAGTGAAAAGAGCAAGTCTACGCACAGCGAGAGGATGCACCTTAAGGAGAACTTACAGTGTTACCCTCTTCTCCCTTAAACCAAAAAATATTCCAATCCCCGACAAGTTTATTTAAATAAATTACTTTTCTCTCCCTGCATAAGTTTTTTTAGGCAGTTTATCTAGTGACAATTGGTCCTCCACGGAATTTTTAGATTTTTATGACCCTTTTTATAAAGCATTATTTAACTTTTGAAAATAAAAAAGTTGGATAAAGGTCGAAAAAGGGAAAAAATTTAAAGAGTTTATGAGTGTATTTTATGCTCGAGTTTAGCCATAGACGTACGTTAAAAAAAAGTCGAGTCATTGAGGGGCCAAATTAACGTTTTAATTTGTTAAAAGCGTCGCGCATTCTCGTCCCCGCATTGAAGGCATTGTAATAAAACGCTTTTTGATTAAGTCAATCAACCGTCGGGGGTTTCGGATAATTTCAAAAGGGGTCCCCGGACGAAAATCGATATATGGCCGATGAAAAGAGAGGCTGGGACATAAGAATTAGCGCATACAAGGCTAGCACTGTCGGCCCTTTTGTTCCAGGTGGAAGCATTGTCTTCCGTCAGGGCGTTTCTATTCAGGCCGCTTGGTTAAGTTAATTTAGTATTTAAAACGTCGGGTTGGAAAAGCTTTTGTTAGGTTCATCAGGTTAAGCCGGTTTCCGCCCTTTCACAAAATTCAAAAACACAGGGGCACGCTCTTCCCTTCCCCTCTCGGCCGTCCCTTCAAGTTAATGTCACTCCGCGAAACCTGCGAATTTGACATTCTCAAAGGTTAAGCTAAAATGCAAGAAAATTTACATTATATTTTCTCATAGTAGAAATGAAAATGTGCCCTTTTCTTTTATTAATAATGCCCCTGAAAGACTACGAAATTCTTATCAATTCATTTTCCGGGTTATTTCAGGAGGGCAAATACTTCGCTTTAAAGCTGCCTCGGACGATGAGTATTAAAGGTAGGTAATTTTTTTAAAAAACCATCAAACTTAACAGATGAAGTAGAAATTTTTGGCCCTTTTAGTGCTATCAAAAATTATTGTTCCTTTGACAATTGATTTCTTACAATGCTTGGAAAATGAAATTCGCAATTCGGCCCCAAAATAAACAATGATCGAAAATTTCCGACCAAAATGTGAAAAATGAAAGGGGCGTTGGTTTTTTTCATTTTAGCTATTAAGTAGGTTCAAAAGCACTGAAATCATATTTTTGCTGCCCTATCATGCTCTCTTTTTTTATTTCTTCCATTTTTAACGTCCACCTTAGCCATTTTTGACCCTTTTTTCCCTTTGTAGATTTTTTTTCCTTCTAAAAATAAATAGAGGTTTTTTTCGTACAAACGGAACTAGACCATTTTTCTGCCTGGAGTTTTTTGAACCCTAAAAATCATGTTTAAGAAAAAAAAATCAAACCTTCGTAAAGAAAAAATGGCCGATATCTGTGAACCGCATAAAATGTTAAGCAGGGACTTAACGAAGCATGAACTCTTAAAAGGCACTTACGCCTCATCCTCTGATCACTTGAATTTTTTTCAACTTTCCATCTTTCCTCTACAGCTGAAAAAAGATCTTAATACAGGTTTTGTTGAAGTAATTAATTGTAACAAGGGTTCTCTCGTTGCAAAAGGGTACGACGTCGTATGTGCCCTTTCAAGACCGCCCTTCCAGGTCGGGGGTGAGGGCGGATGCTTGTATTTCGACACCGTTCCTAGACAGTCGAGGGGCAAAGGCACTTTCGAGTGTTTCGCTCCGGCGTTATTGCCTGAACACAACACCAGTTAAAAGGGAGCGGAGGAGTGTGGAAAAGGGAAACTTAAGTCACTTCTCCTCTTATCTATATTGTCTTATCATTAAATAATCTTAACCTAACCCTTACTTTTAATAAGTTTCTAATTTCAGTCTACAAAACCGCCCCTTTGAAGGCGTTATCTGGGGCAAACGTCACCGGTCAACCTGCCTTCTATGATCTACTATGATTTCACCAACTAGGTAAATCGAACTTCCACAAAGAAAAGTTATTGTAACACCCTAGATGACCGGTTTTTGGGAAAAGGTCTTCCAAACACTATCCTTTTCGACTGGAAAGTTAAACTGGCACTGAAAAACGAGAACTTTTTCTTCATTTCCGCTCATATTAACGAATATAAGACAAATAAAAGAAACCCAATACTAATAACGTCTCCACAACCCCACCTCGTAATCTTCAATCTACACAAAATCGTGAAACACGCCCTTCACCAAAATTGCCTCTTTTTTTCCTATCTTCAAAACACACTCATTTTTCAAAATTTACATAATTAAAATTCGAATCTCAATTTACTGGTTTTAAAAACCGGGGTCTAAATCAAAAATTTTATATTACATCCCGCCCAGTGATTATTTTTCATAATTTAAAATAATAAATTTTATCCACCCCTCCTGGGAAAAACGAACAAATATGTACGTTGATTGGCATTCTTCATAAGTATTTTATGAAGAGTACCTATAACGTCAGGCAAATTTTTTTTTCTTTTTTTTTTAGGGTTATTAATTGGATACTTTAAATTTGACACTAGATTGACTTTGATGGGAATTTTATCTTTTCGTATGAACCCCACCATAATGAGAGGTGTTTTCAAAGCATATCCATCGATCTTTTAATTTAAAAAAATAAATTGTGCATAACAATAAAAATTAATAAGAGACTCATAGAAAAAAAAATGACCCTGCGGTAGCAGGGTCTAAAAGGTAGATTTCTTTCATGATTAAAATTAAAATGTATAACACAAAATATAATTATGTTATAAAAATGATGATATAAGAAAAATTGCGCGACTGAGCCCCTAGAAAAACATCTGATAATTTATTAATAAAATATTTAATAATTTCCCGGTATAAATTCAAATTTTTTTAAAGTTTAGCTAGTTCAATATTTTGCGCCTGGCTCGTCCAAACCTGCTTTAATTAATTTTTTACACGCCCTCGCAGAGGTCTTAAAGTTTTTTTTTGCAAAAGGACTAGGATTTCAATAGAAAATGCCAATTTTGTCTTTAAGCCCTAAGTAAAGTAGGTGAATCGCTGGTCCGATTTCAGCCATTAACGAACTCGTCCGAGCTATTGAGATAAAAACTCTAAATACCGGATATCGTCACCCTCACATTAAAATTGCTCCAGTTATCGTGCTAATATACATATGTATATATATAAACTTGGTACATTACAATAGGTAGATTTTTGAAGAAAGAAATCTACCTAAAAGGACTTAATAAAATAAAGAAATTTTATTTACAGGGCCCTGAGAAAATGGCATTCAGGATGCCTAAAACGATACAGTTTAAAAAAAATTACATACTTTTAAACGAAGATAATTAAGTTTCCAATTTATTTTCAAGAAAATTTTGTTTTTTCCTTTACATTTCCGGAGCTAAAATCGAATTTTTCGTGCACGTTTCCAAGCCATAAAACTTAATAGTTCCCAATTAAAAACAAGAATAAACAACGAAAAAAAAGGGAAATTAGAAAATAATTTTTTATGAACTTATTTTTTTTAACATACTCAATCGGGATCGATATCGAAGATGATTTTTTTACAATAAATTAATTCTCTTTTTTTGTTTTTTAATTGGCTACTTACGTCCGAAAGCGTATCGTAGGTCAAAGAGGAGGAGGATCAAAAAATGTGATATCGTTAACATTTTTTTTTATTTCAGGTCCCCAATCAATTAAAGCATTTGATCATTTTTACGTCTCGTATACTAAAAATTGTTCAATTTTAACTCATTGTTTGAAATTCATTTGTTTACAGGGTGTTTCCTTTTATTATTTATGAAGGGATCGCGGTTTTAAGTTTTTTTAAAATAAAAAATTAATATTTTATCGATCTGAGTTTAACGCTAATCGCTTTCAACGTAGATACACGATACGATTTTCTATTTATTCCGCGAGTTTACTCCTGAAAAAATGAGTTTTCTAATTTTTTTTTGTTGAAGACGTGAAATGGAACACCCTGTATATCAAAAAAATTATAAATGCGTTTACAGGATTTTTCAGAAGCTGAATCGAACGTAATTATCGGCCGTTTCGATAAGGATCTCGCTTAAGCTACTTTGAAGGACTAAAAAAAATAAGGGTGGGTCGAAATTGACGTTTAGTTTATTGCTCAAATATTGTTTAGGTCGATACATAACCCCTCTTTTAATACCCGATTTACCGAAAGATATTTTTTAAGGGCAGCCGAGAACTAATTTTTGAGTCAAACGCATGAATTCGAGGAAGCCCAACAATTTTACCAGGGAAAAAAGATTCGATTGATTCTGTATTCGTTAATTGATTCATGATTAACAAAATTTAAAATCTTCAGAATAAAGAGCTTTCTATAATTGATCAAGTTCTCCATAAAATTTGAGTTGTTTATTTCGAAAAAAATTAATAATAATAGTTATAAGATGGAAAATAGGTAAAATACTAGTTGGGGAAAACGCTATGCGACATAGCGTGAGAGTCGACGATAAACGAGGATTTTGAGCGCTCTTCTTGGCGTATTCTTGTCATCGGAAGGATACGTCGTCGTAAAGGAGAGGGTGATTGTGGGGAGGGGGTCACGAAGTACTTGTCTTTAAAATATAAATCAAAGAAAATACACCGGTGACACTTTTACAAGCCTATAAGCAAAATTTATCAACGGTCGCCATGGCGATATCATAGACAAGTTTTTTTCTAGTAGGAAAAAAATTATTCCCAAAATAGCAGTGACTAAACAGGGGGAGGGGTAACAAAACGATGATGTCACACTTCGGATGTTTATAAAAATGTAGACTAAACAAAATGGACAGTGAAAAGAAGAGAAAAAAAGCGCTAGAAATGCCAAAAATTTAAGCTGCGTAGAAGCCATGAGAAAACGTCTAGAAGCCAGAAAGACCTTTGGATTGGAAAAGACATTTACGTGTTTATCATTTTATCAGAAAGCTCCCTCCACGGCCTCCTCGATATCGCCGAATCTAAACAACACAAACCCCGGTCAGGGACGTACGGAAAACTGAGGATTATTCCTCCAGTAATTTCCATAGCGTGTCAGACACTTTTCGTCCGAAAACGATAATTTTATAAATAATAAAATCGACCTAAAATCTTTTTTGGTATTAGAAAAAAAGCCATTTTAAGACTAATTGATGTTCGGTTAAGATATCGGCCTCAATTAGGAGGCACTGATCAAAATTGAGGATAAGGAGTGTTTTTCGGGATTTTTTTCTTCGTTACTAAGTTTGTTTGCAAAATCTGTTCTTTGAAAATTCTTATTTCGCATAAAATTACATTTTACGTGACGCTAATTTATTAAAGGAAGATCGAAACCACTAGGGAGGTGAAAAAACGCTGACGTCATACACGCCTTTTTACAGTGGAAATTGAATATAGAACTAATGAAACTCTTTTGACCTCAGTTCGGTTTCTTGCTGATCGTTTTGTCGCATGTTAATAACCCAGGAAGGCCGCCGGAGGGGTAAAGGGACGTTTTCTGAAGGGGGAGGAGAGATAAACTGGGCAAAGTGCGGAGAGGCAAAAGGATTACGATTAGCGTTCCTCATTATAGCTGAGTGGAAAAAATTGTATACTCTTGTTACATCGATCCCTTCCACTTTTTTTTTTTATCTCTTCCATAGACTGAATATTGCAGGTGAAAAAAAAGGGCTTTTTCTTTGTTTCCATGCTCGGAGTTCAAAGCCTTTTGTAAACTATTCGCAGAATCGTAAGGGACCTATTATAAAAAAAAAAATTTCCGAAGACCATTGGTAATACTTCTAGAGGAGCTGCGATCCAAAAAAGCTATTACACTTCATGCCATCTTTTTTAATTATTTAAAAAGCATAAAAAAAGACTGGCTATAAATGATATATTTTTTCAGAAAATAGGATAAAAGTGCAATAGAAACTAAGAAATAGATATAAATTAATAAAAATGCATATTAGGTTGAGTATAAAAAGAAGTGTTGATGATTTTTCTAGAATATCGGACACCTATTTCCCTATTTTCCCACTTTAAATTCAATTTTCCTCTCAATCCACGTAATTCGAACTTTAAAATAAAAAAACGAAGAGTGGGCGGGGAAGACGATAAGTAGAAATCTTATTATAAATGGAAAAGTTCATATAAAAAACGGAAGGAGGAATATGTGTAAAGTTTTAAGATGAGTCTGATACGTTTTTCTTAAACAAAATGAAAGTTTTTACTGCGATCTTTCTTTTTTTAAAACATTTTTTTTGTCTTAACTTTTTAAAAGTTTTATAATTAACTTCTTTAAGATTGCGAATGATGAGGAAAAAGCCGATATTTTTGGGGTAAAGGGGGAGAAAA
Source organism: Orius insidiosus (assembly GCA_014119065.1). Lineage (NCBI taxonomy): Eukaryota > Metazoa > Arthropoda > Insecta > Hemiptera > Anthocoridae > Orius > Orius insidiosus. The sequence goes on along the minus strand of JACGAQ010001392.1, from coordinate 833 downwards.
AAATTTGTTAAAATTTTAAATGGAAGGTGTTAATGTCGGATTTCGGTATGTCCGGAAAAGGGGATTAGTTGGCCCCGTTGTTCTCGGATTACTTTATGTACATATAAATGTTACCCGCGGGTATTTCCCACTTAGCCTTGTCTGTCCATCTGTCACCCGAAACGGACAAACTGAAGACAAGTTTACGTAAATCCCGAAGGCACGATTCTTCAATCTCGAATGGTTTAATTCAAGCTTTTAATAGAATCTATTTTAAATTTCAAGAACTTCAGGACTAATGAACCGAAAGAGGTAAATGATATAAGAATGCAATCTAGAAAGCAAAAATCCAAGGTCGCTCTAACTGCTAAAATTGTTGTAGTACATAGCCTCAGGTAAAAAAATCTTGAATTTTACGTCCTCAACAAACTGTTTTCAAAGAAAAAAGAACGGAAAAAGTGTCTAAAAAGACATTTGTTGAGTTAAAAACGCCAAAACTTCATAGAAAGGCCACTAAAGGCTGAAAGGAATTCCATTGTCCCACAGAATATGGGATATTTTGGTCGAATTTTACTTGGCCACTGCGATTTTAGCTAAAGGTTACAAAATGCCACCATCTTGGAGACACAATAAGGCGTAAAATTATAATTTTAATAGGAAAAAGGGAGATTTAAGCCCTTTACTTCTAAGAATTTTTCGCTTGTAAAAAGAATGCCATCATATCGCAGAATAACAACTTAAGAGGCTAAAATTTTGATTTTTTACAGAAAAAAGAGTGGAATAGGTTAGAAGTGCCATTTTGCCGAAGATGAATGAATAACTTATGGAAAAACGGTCATAATTGGCTGGAAATG